>JAVHNF010074249.1:641-11836 GCA_034783455.1 Micropsitta finschii
AGACAGAGTCCAACTGTACAATAGAAGAAAATATGACCAGACTTCAGAAACCTCTTAGAGTTAGGGCTCAAAATACTGGCCATCCAGACTTCCTTCACCTACCTTCCATCCTACCTTAGTTATGTAATATTTCCCTAATATTTTCTATAGATTTTTACATTTATTTCATTAGTAAAGAGAAAGTTAAGAAAATCTTTCTTTTCCTTCAGTATTTTATGAGACCAAATCCATGTACTTTCTTCTTCAGACCATGTGCTCAGTTTCAAGATTTTGTAATAATTCCAAGGAATTATTTTTTGAATTCAAACATCTCCAAAATTCCATGGACCCATCTATCACCACTTCATTAACAACAACAGAGCAAATCCTGTGGACTACTGTTATACAGAAATGAGAATGAAATAAGTTTGCACCACAAAAATTGATCTATTTATTCAGCAATGGATCAGAATTTAGTTTATGAAATAGATTTAAAATATTTATTTTGTGAAGCTTGTTTATAAATACTTTCTGAAATGTATGTAGAAATACATATTCATTCTTTTATAGTGATAGCATTGTGGAAAAACTGTCAATAGGTACATGGTAGTTACATGGTTACATGGTTACATGGTAGTGTTTCAATTCAGTGTTTCTAGACACAAAGATCTGCCACCTATGACTGAATACATTAGGACAAAACTCTAAGGAAACATGTAATTAAAAATACTGTCAACTACATTCAGTCACAGAATGCCTACAGATCCAAAACTATACCAAAATCCACTGATCCAAAGATTTCACAGTTTCTTGTTCCATGATTCAGTGGAAAAGGATGTGCATAAACAAATGAAAGAACAAATAGAAGTGAATGAGGACAAGCTCTGGAACTCTAACAGGCAGCTGAGCTCTGGCCAGGAGTCTGCACTTGCCTCTTTTTCCTTTCTAATGAACAGCTCCAGCATACTGAACTGCTTCTTCAACTAACAAAAAGAGGCAATTTTTACATTCCCAGTTTGAAAATTCAAAATAACCCAGTTCCATAAGGAAAATTCCTTAAAATATAATCCTTCAGGCTGTGTTTCAACATTATTTGTTTTAATGTGTAAAATACAATGTATACTACAGAAGACAGTCACTGCCAGGTTTTCTTCAGTATAACCCTCTGCAGATGGGATATACAGGTGAGTGGCACAGCCCTCTGGAGTAAATATTTCTTTTTCCAACTCTGAATATTATTTCTTTTCTGTTCTCTCATCCTAATAATTAATATGGGTGTGGTCTAGCCTACAGGAGTTATATTTAAAGGGACTAATCACTCACTGCTCTTCACTGATTGTGGTGAGAATTTTCTTTATCTGTCTGAAAAACAAGTTTTTAATGGTTTATCATAATACAACTTTACAACATAGACTTTTTTTGTGACATATAATTTTGTAACTTTAATTTAATTTCTATTTCTCAGTTATATGACTTTTATTATGAATTTTACTTTACGTTCAAATTATTAAAAAAAAACAAAAAAAAAAAAACCAACAAAAAAACACCCTGAAATCAATAAATTATATCAATAAGGCAAATAACTTGTTGCGATTTTTTTCCCAAAATAGCTTTTCTTTTGATCTTTAAATGTTTTCTATTGGCTGGCCATTTTAATTGAACTGTTCCCACTGATCTGCAAATATTACATTTTAGTAAAAGTAGAGGGGTTATTCAATCAAATAAGAATAAAAGTAATCAATCTAAACACTCATAAGCATGAGAAGGTGGAAAAAAGTAAATAAGCTTTAAAACTATCATTATGAAAAATATGAGGAAATCTTTTGAGTATTTTAACCTTGAGAATCAAAATGGGCATTTTTCACATTTTTTTTTTAAGAAATCTTATATGTTTTATTTCAGTAGATAATGAACTACAAAACACAGAAACATAGTAGCATTTACCCAACATAATAACAAAAAAGTACAGAACCATGTTATAAAGTAGATCTCATTTTCTATGTCAGACTAACACTGTGACTAAAGTCACATTTTAGGCATCAAGCTTGAAAATAAAGTATATTTAATGATAAATGTTTCTACTGTTGAACTTAAAAATCAAAGACTTTTTTTTCAACAAAGGGGCTTTTTAATTTTTTTAATTTATTTTAATTTTGAAAACTACTTTTCAAATACATGCACATGTGAATCAAGACCTTATTTTAGCAAAGGGTTCAGCTGAAGCATATGAGCTGTACTATGAGATCTTGACCACATATGTAAATACCTAAAAGACTGAGATCTCAACACAGTATTGTTCTCTTATGTCTTGAAACAGATATTCCTTTCTCTCTGTTTCTATGAGTAGCTTTGTTAGTCTCATCAGTCACATTTTTATCCTACTGACATTTTTGGCTCAAAAGAGTTGTAAAGAATAACAAAGGCTGACAATGGAATAATAATAAATCAAAAATAGTGTGGAAACAAAATAGAAAATTTCTGTCTTGTTCCCCTTTATCAGTAAAAACCCAAAGAATTTGCAAATTCATTAAGATCTCTCTCTGAAACCAACCAACAGTTTTGAAGGGCAGGAGATGAAAAATAATAATTAAAATATTAATTCTCCTCCAGAAATTACAACAGTGTGAGAAGGCTCGTGAGCATAACTCATAAAAAAAAAAAAATTAACCCACCCATTCTTCGTAGATGTTCCATTTCACCAGGTCAAGCTAAAAGGAAAGCCATCAACTATGACAATAGCAGGGATATGCCTACCTCCACGGTCCACAGCAAGAAGAAACTAGAGTTGCTACAACTGACTTATTCCATGCCTACTTCCCTAACTTTAGGAAGAGCAACAATACAGATGGATTTAATGATCAAGTCCAGACAACTGAATTAACAGCCAAATGCAAACTGCACTATCAGCTGTCATATACAGCTAGCATTTCAAGTTAGAAGCACTCACATTAACTCACACGTATGTAGGTAGGCAGTAAATGCTCCTGTTTGAAGTTTTTTTAAGAATTTAGATACAAGATATCTAACACTACACTTCTAGTGCTATATTTTACTCCTCCTGCAAGGTTTGTAGCCTTTGTTTGAATAAAAATACCTAGCAAGTAATGTGCTGGGAAGCAACAAACCTCCCTGTGTCTGTCACGCTTATTCTGATTTTCTCATTCTGTGGTCAAGGCAACGTAGGAAAAGTTTTGCAAGCAATATTCATTACCTTAGATTAAATTAATGAAAAAGTACAGCTAAAACACTTAATCGAGACATTTGTGAGGGAAATCAGATATAAAAAGCCAACATTCAGCATTTGCTTAATATTATCTGTTCCATTAGCCTTTTCCTCTTGTTCTTTTTAGGTAGCATCAATGTAAACAGAATGGATTTTTATGAATCCTCATTCTTGACTTCCTCTAAGTTATTGGTTTAATAGACAAACCTCTCATAGGTAATAATTACAGCCTGAAGGAAAACAGCCCAACTATGTCTTTCTTCTTTACTACAATTTCAATGTAGATGTCCGTTTACTCTATCAGTCCTGTCATTTGCTGAACATTTGCATTTGCTGTTCATAATATGCAATTTAGGAACACGCAAAAAAGGAGTTCTTTTCATATCCCTCCTCCAAAAAATCATAGCTGTGTTATTACCTTTACAGTTAGATGACTCAAAATATGGATTGACTTGAAAAGCAGGCACTGTAGTCATCTGTACACAGTCATTAAGCAAATTGCAACACTTTCAAATTTCTCAAACTATACCAACAAACAAACAAAACAGTGGACATTTAGCACAGTACCCAGTTAAAATCCAGTCCCTTATTCCTTTTCCTTTTTCTTCAGAAGGCCAGTTTCTACATCTATTTATTACATCATTAATTTCTGGTTCCACGACTGGTGTCAGCTCCAGAATTTTGGAAGCTTTGACCATGCATTGGTCTATAGGGCACAAGGCCTGCTGGCAGCATATGGGGTACACCTGTCTCAAAGTGGGAAAAGTATTCTAGCCCAGGAGAAAGCAGTGCTTATAGAAAGGGGAAGAGGATAGCGCAGGCTTGCTAGACATGAGTCACAAGGTAGCTTGCTGCTGTTGGAGTCCAGATCCGCAGGACAACTTAAATGCATTTATGACAGTGCCTGCAGCATGGGCAACAAACAGGAAGAGCTGGAAGCCGCTGTGCAGCAGGGAAATAATGATATAGTCATCATCACAGAAACATGGTGGAATGACTCACATGACTGTAGAGCTGAAACTGATGGCTACAAGCTTTGCAGAAGGGATAGGCAAGGAAAAAGTAGTGGTGGAGTTGCACTGTATGTCAGGGAGTGCATCAGCTGCCTTGAATTCAGTGTTGTAACTGAGAAGGCTGAAAGTCTGTGGGTGAAGATCAGGAGAAAGGCCAAAGGCCAACCAAGCAGATATCCTGGTAGGAATCTGTTATAGACCACCTAGCAAGGATGAACCTACAGATGAAGTGTTCTTCAAACAACTGGGAGAAATTACACAATCATTTGCCCTTGTTCTCTTAGGGGAATTTAACCTATCAGATGTCTGCTGGAAGCACAACACAGCAGAGAAGAAACAAGCCAGCAGGTTCTTGGAGGGTGTGGAGAATAACTTCCTAACACAGCTGGTTAGCAAGCCAACTAGGGGAGTTGCCTGGCTAGATTTGCTGTTCAAAGAGAGGAGGACTGGTGAGTGATGTGATGGTTGAGGCTATCTTGGAGAAAGTGATCATAAAATGACTGAATTTTCAATCTTTGGAGAAATTAGAAAAAAGGTCAGCAAAACCTCCATCTTAGACAGGAGGGCCTGTTTAGGACACCAGTTGGCAGAATTCCTTGGGAAACATTACTGAAAGAAAAAGAAGTCCAGGAAGGCTGGACATTCCTCAAGAATGAAACCCTTAAAGCGCAGGAGCAAGAGGTCCTTATGTACTAAAAATCAAACCAGCAGGGAAGAGACCAGCCTGGCTGAACAGGGGGATATTGCTTCATCTCAGGAAGAAAAGGAGAGTTTATCACCTGTGGAAGAAGGGACAGTCACCCTGTGAAAAATACAAGGATGTTGTTAGGTTATGTAGAGAGAAAGCTAGATGGAGCTAAATCTGGCCAGTGCCAGAAAAGATAATTAAAAGTACCTTCTCAACTATATTAACAATAAAAGGAGGGCCAAGGAGAACCTTCATCCTCTGGCAGATACTAGGGGACGCCTAGTAACTGAGGATGAGGAAAAGGCTGAGGTACCTAATGCTGCCTTTGCCTTTAATAGTCACACCAGCCATCCTCAGGGTACCCAGTTCCTCGAGTTAGATGACAGAGATGGGGAGCTGATTGAAGTCCCCATAATTCAGGAAGAAAGGCTTAGCGACCTCCTGCTCCCCTTAAACGTATACAAGTCTATGAGGCTGGATGGGTTACACCCAAGAGTGCTGAAGGAGCTGGCAGAGGAGCTTTCTAAGCCACTCTGCATCATCTATCAGCAGTCCTGGTCAAGTGGGCAGGTCCCAGAGGATTGCAGGCTGGCCAAAGTGACACCTCCCTACAAAAAGAGAAGGAAGGAAGACCCTGGAAACTACCAGCCTGTCAGCCTGACCTCAGTGCTGGGGAAGGTCATGGAGCAGATGATGCTAAGTGAGATCATAAAGCATATGTGGGAAAATTAAGGGATTGGCCCAGTCAGCATGGGTCCAAGAAGGGCAGATCCTGCTAAACCAACCTGATCTCCTTCTATGATAAGGTGACCTGCCTAGTTGATGAGGGAAAGGCTGTGGACATTGTCTACTTGGAATTATTTAAAGCATTTGACATGGTCTCCCACAGCATTCTCCTGGACACATTGCTGCCTACGGCCTGTACAGGTGGATTCTTTGCTGGGTAGGAAACTGGCTGGATGGCAGAGCCCTAAGACTGGTAGTAAAGGTTATCACATCTAGTTGGTGACTAGTAACTAGTGGTGTCCCTCAGGGCTCAATGTTAGGGCCAGTCTTGTTTAATGTTTTTACTGGTGATCTGGATGAGGGGATTGAATGCACCCTCAATAAATCTGCAGACATCACCAAGATGGCTGGGAGTGTTGATCTGCTGAAGGATAGGAAAGCTCTGCAGAAGGATCTGGACAGGCTGGATCAATGGGCTGAGGCCAGTGGTATGAGGTTCAACAAGGCAAAGTGCTGGGTCCTGCACTTGGGCACCAACAACCCCATACAATGCCACAGGCTTGGGAAAGAGTGGCTGGAAAGCTGCTCAGTGGAAAACGACCTGGGGCTGCTGATTGACGGAGCTGAACATGAACCATCTTGTGCTCAGGCAGCCAAAGACCAATGGCATACTGGCCTGTGTCAGAAATATCACAGCCTGCAGAGCCAAGGCAGTGATCATTCCCCTGTACTGAGTACTGGTGAGGCTGAACCTTGAATCCTGTGTTCAGTTCTGGGCCCCCCACTACAAGACAGACATTGTGGTGATAGAGAGGGTCAAGAAATGGGCAACAAAGCTGGTGAGAGGTTTGGAGAATAAATCTTGTGAGGAATAGCTGAGGGAACTGGGGTTGTTTAGTCTGGAGAAGAGAAGGCTCAAGGGGGACCTGATTTTAGTGATGCAGTGTTTCTTCTTTAATCATAATGTCAGTGCTGAAGATTTTGAAACAAGTTTGGTATATTTATCTCTTTAAAATTACTAATTAAAGTTGAACCTCTTCAGGAAGAAAAAAGGAAACACTGAGATGCAAATACTAGCAGTGCTCATACTCATAAATAATAACAAAAACAGTGAAATTGTAAAGGTAGTTTAAAGAAGTTCAAAGAAATCCAGTTGCTGGTTATAAGATTAACCATGTGTGTTTGCAAAGTAATTTGTGAGAATGTCATATTGATAAGAAACATGCTACTTTGGCATTGTGATAACACAGTTCTGCAGTGTTTCTTATATTGTGACTATATAAAAACTGTTTCTGTTGATCTTTTTTTACCCTTAAAATACATAACTTACTAGTAGAAATATGAAATAAAGTGAGATCAGGAATATAGTTACTCTAACACAAAATTTTCATTTTGAAACCAGAAAACTATAGTGTTCTGAACGGCAGATCAATATATTTCTAAAAATCCGTGTTTGTACATTCAAAGTCATATCCTGTTCCCTCTTTGCTGACCAACAACTGACAGTTTTGAGGTAGAAAAGAATCATGGGGTAGATCCAGGAGATACAACTGAGAAAAGGATAAGTGTGCATTTTTTTTTTTTTTCTGCAGGGGAAAAAAACACTAAACCAAATAAATTTTGAAATATTTGCACATAGGAATATACTGGATATCTGAACAGGGAGATAGAGGTGCATTGGGAATCTTAACATAAATGGTTCAGAGGGGTCTATCCAACTGGCATGGATTCTTACATCCTTGATAAATGTCTGCTAGCTGCAGATGAGAGCTATATGTGAAGTCATTCCATATGTCTTCATGAAGAGTAAAATGCTGTGACAGAGAGGTCCTTACAGACTCTCACAGTGGCTATGATAAGGAGCAGTAACTCAGTACCGTGGGTTTCTAAGGCAGATTCTGTAACTGTCTTATTTCACACATGTTACATATCAGACCAGAATGTGCTTATTATAATATGATTGCTTATAATGGACTGTAGATTTGCTCTCCATGCCCAAACAACATAATGTATAGGTTGCCTGAACTTTGAATAATCAATTTGAACTTTACTAACCTTTATTTCTTAAAATATAGGTTCCTCTAGATACCTCTCACACATAAATGGCTATATTACAAAAATAAACCTCTTCTTACTGGTCTGCTTTCACAAACTTTTTAGATATAGTCTATGAATTTCTGGGGGGTTTATAAATCTCAGGTTCATAAAAAGAATTTTATAAACTGTGCAACTAGTTCCTGTGATTGGTTTCTCTAACATAACAGGATGGTAATGTCAGTCAATGCAAAAAAAAATTTGTAAGGCCACATCTTGGTTCCTGTTCTTGCAGATTTGTCACCTACAGAGCCATAAAACAGGAAAAGAGCCAGACTGAGCACACAGTTAGAAATGCCATCATTCTTATGTTATTAGTCCCTGATTTAGTGGACTTGGAGAAGATGTGGAAGATTTAGTTGTGCCTGTCTCCAAGCTATTGCTTTAATACAGGCTTAATTTCTATTAGCAGAAGACCATTTGGGGAGCAGCTCATTCCTGAAATATAGTTGTTTCTGTTGTTCAGACTGGGAGGGTGACTTGTAAAGAGAAGATGACGATGACTGTCAAAATGGTTTTGAGGAGGCATATTCTATCCATTTCTCTGATCTTGAACTGAACATATTTTTAAATAAACCCCCAAGTATCAGGGGCTTACTGTTTCTATCTCCTGTTTTTAAAAACTGAGTTCACATGTGAAACATACAGAACAAATAAAAGGCACAGCCATCCATATTTTGATGAAAGTTGTGTTTACAGGGCTTAAGGTTAATATTTTTTATATACTTTTTATTCTCAAACTTACTATTAAATCAATAGAGTTGTTTTCAGTACCTAAAGAGCCTGCTTTTCCAGTAATTAATGTTTTGTCCAATACTCATCAAAAGTGTTTTTTGTTTGCCAACTCTGCTATAGTTACTTTTTTTACTTTAAAGAATTATTGTTCTGCAATGTTGAATTATTTTTTGCATTAATGATATATGGTAAAACCAGAAGTAAATATACTTATTGTATTTATCCTTATTAAAATAATTTTAAAAGGAATAAATTACTTTAAAAAAAATATTGGTACTCTGGATTTCTTTTCATTAGCTAACATTAACTTTTGAGTCTTAGCACCTATACATGCATATAATCTAGTTTGCATTTATTATAGCATAACCTTTGAATTCAAGTAGTAAAGAATTTGGAAAA
Source organism: Micropsitta finschii (assembly GCA_034783455.1). Taxonomy (NCBI): domain Eukaryota; kingdom Metazoa; phylum Chordata; class Aves; order Psittaciformes; family Psittacidae; genus Micropsitta; species Micropsitta finschii. Next base: position 9,499 of record JAVHNF010074249.1, read on the forward strand.
ATAATTATGCCCATATACACTAGCATTGTGTTATTTTCTTTTAATAGACTTAATATGCTATTTTTAAACTTTAAAGCATTCATGCAAAATGTGTTATTTTAAAGAAGAGTACTCAAATGATACGTAAACTCTGAAGATAAATGGTTGTGGATTAAGGAGGTGTATGAGAAATATTTCAGAGTAAAGAAAGTGGGAGCCAGAAAGTGTTTGAAGTATGAGTGTTTCTACAATTTTACTTAACATTATTAATACAGCAATATTTTATAGGACTGACTATTCACAGGTATACAGTGAGTAGTGTTATTTGTTACATTTCCATTTAATTTTATAAAGAATCTTTTAAAGGGGTGTGTGTGTGCATGTAAATTTGTGTGGGTAAGCAGATCCTGTTCAAAACAAGAAGCTTAATATTACTTATCATCAGACATGGTACGTTTATATCACTCCTTGTTCTGTTTTGTGGTTTTTGTTTTGTTTTAAGAAGCATAAACTGTCCAAGCATAGAGCTACAAATTCTGATGTGAATTTTATGCACTGCTTGATCACTACAGTGTTTTGTTTGTTGCTGGTGGCACAGTCTCAGTGCAGCACGTTAAAATAGCTGCTGCATTTCTAGCAGCTACTGGAAAATGATGTTCTTTGATGTTTCTGTGAGGATTTCAAATTTTTGGACATAAAAATTTTTACTGCCCTAAATAAGAAAAGATTCTAGCAAGTCAGAGAACTGTATAACCATTTCATTCACCCTGATGAATCACTGTGAAAGTGATCAGGGGACTGACTACCTTACATAAGCATCTGTCTGCTGGCTTTCGGAAATGTTTGAAATTCATTGTAATATACTCAGGAGTATCCCATTCTTCTCCAGGAATCCCAGCAGGCAAAGTCCAGTAGAAGAGAATGGCTAATACAGTATCTGTGATAAGGAGTTACAAATGTCAGCACAGTCTCTTTCTAAGTTATCATATTCCCAGAGGATGCCAGAGGTTAGTATATTACTCACTGCAGTTTCAACATTTATTCTCTGATGAGACCTACTTGAGGATAATCTGCATTATGCGTGTGGTGTAGTATCCTGCAGTGCGATATCACTGTAGAATTTTATTTTGATACTATCTTGGTAGAGGAAAATTAGAGGCTTTTGCTTTCTTTTGAAATAGCCTCTAAGCTAGTTATATCTGCAGTTTGTTTCCATTTCTTTTTAAAAGTTGACCTTGTATGCTGGGGCTTTGACCTTTTTCTGCCTATGCATATGAACTGCTACATTAGCATGGTATTAAAAAAAAAAAAAACAGGTTGCATTTTCATATAAATATGTATGTACATTTGTAAAATACAGAAATGTCTATTTTCTGTTCTGGTACTAGGGACTAGGCAAGTAGCTAATGTAGCTACAATTGCTGCAGAATTTTGGCAACCATGCTCTAGAATTATATTTTTCATTTTGTGCTTTTTACATTGTAATGCAAAAATTGATTTAATTAGCATAATTTAATTTTTAGGAACATACCTGTTCATTACAAGACCAGCTACCACACTTCTCTTACCCTCCAAAACAGGATGTCTGGGTTCAAACTGGCTGCTGAGCTGTGGCTAAACATTCTTGGGGATGGAGTGCTGGTTGGCATCACCAAAACTATGCATGAAGTCATGCTGATAATCTAGGGCTGTAGATATTCACTTGTGAGAAACTGGACATGTGCCATCATAGCCCTGCATGGTTTACTACTATAGATAGTACTTTACTATCCACTCAGAAAGCTTTTATTATATTCCAGTAATGAACATCATTAGAAAAAAAAAAAAAAAAAAAAAGAAAAAAGGTAGGGGGGCAGGGCTTGGGAGATTGGATGGACAGCAAGAGACACCATCTATTTAGACATAGAGAAGTATGACTAACTGTTCTTTCTTCAATTAAATTCAACTTATCACTAAAGGGCTTCATATTTCCAACAACTGTGCTTCTGTAATAGCCATGCAACCTTCTAAAATTCGAGCTTTACCTGACTTACACAGATATAAGAAAAGACACATGGCCCAAACTCATTATCACAAGTATTTGAACATCAGTTAAAAAACTGCCTACGGTATTGATATCCAGGGCTATACATACAGTACATAGAGTTGTCTTGCTTATACTAAGTGAATTCCTTTTCTCCAAATATCTCTAATATTTACTATAGTGATGAAGCACATACCTTTCACTGAAATTCTTCATTTATACGAAGTTAAAGCACTTTTACATATGCATAAGGAAACTGAAGCACAAACAGAAAATGACTTGTTGAAAGCCACTGAGGAAACAAATGACGGAGATAAAAGAAGAAATTTTCTAGGT
>JAVHNF010074276.1:0-10793 GCA_034783455.1 Micropsitta finschii
TTCCAGGTTAGTCCAAACATTCTTTATGAAGCACATCTTTCAAAAACTCCTCCTAAGCACCATTTGTACCTCAGGATATAACTTTACTTCTGGCATTTCTAGGTGTTGTGGCATTGAACCAGCAAATACAGTATTTACTCATTAAGTATGTCAGTAACTCCTCAATAAACTACAGCTAAGATATTTATTAGCATGTCAGAACTGCCACAGGATAGTAGATCATCTGATAAAATAATGAAATGCTCCACAGTGCAATACCTGCCGTCCTGTACCTACAACAGACACTGCCTGGCCTCAGTCCTTCCTCTCTGGGAAGCACGCCAGTGAGGGAGGAGATGGAAAAGCAGGTGACTATGTTCTCTGCAACCCAAACTGTGTGCCTGCCCCATGCCTGCAAGTCTGCTAAGATAGAAGGAAAACCTAATTGTGTTTGAGCAAATTGGAAGAGAGTTGATGTGTGAGCAACAGGGAGAGCTGCACTGAGCTGCTGATGAGAGGAGTGGGATGGCAGGATGTGAAATACAGGGAATGAGCAGATCACTGAGGTCTCAGCCGTAGCTTTGCAGCATGGGCTAAAAGACACATCCACTACCCCAGAAGAAACTCTTCTGTTTCTGGAACAAAAGCTTACCAGAAGGCCATGTAATTTTTAAAAATGCAAAAGGGACTATTTAGCAGTGGTCTAAAAAAGAACATTGTGCCTCACTCTTCAAACCCATTTTTCCTCAGACTCACAAGTTAAACCAGCAAACTTCCAGATTAGAATGAAGAAATCTTACAACGATGGGCAGCAAATTAATATGTACGTCCATAATATTTTATTGAGAATAAGAATCAGTAGTTCAATGTAACTCCATATTTCACAAAGAAAAATCAGGTATGATGATTTGGGCAGCTGTTGTTTATTGTAAAACCACTTCATTATTGAGAACTCTTTCCTGTAACTGCAGGAGGCTGCAATATCCACTATCACTGCAGAGCCTGTTTACCCTGTGTCTCATTTTTTGTTACGATATTGAACCAAAACCCACAGCAGGAGATAGGAATTATTGTGCTTGGCACAGAACTAACAATGGCATATCATTAAGTTTTGATGACTGTCTCAAAGGGAAGTAGCTTTCAAGTCTGAACATGGGGGACAGGCAGGGGACTAAGCAACAGATCATGGGGAGGAACTTTGATCATGTGTTGGGTTAATTAAAAGGCCACCTGATACTTTTAAAAAGTCTCTCTGAAAATCCTGGAGACAAAGGTGGAAGAGACCAAGGGAGATACTCTAAAAGCAGACAGCGTTACCAATTGCAATGCAGATCATACATAGTAAATGGAAATTGGCTTTGCAAGAGATGAGAAATAAGCTATGATTTTGAGCAAAGCGAAAGTACTGAGTCCCCCACAGCACACAGATTTTTGACACCAAGCACATTCAGGAAGAAATGACAGAAAAAATGTGTGGTCATTAATACTTGGTTTATCTTGCTTTCTTAGAAGAGTCAAAAGGAAGGCTGACTGCTTCTTAAAGGCATCACACAGACTCAAGAATCCAGCCCGTGCTATTCATTTTCCAAACTCAGTAACACAAATCTCCTCTGGCAACAAATCCATCAGACACTACAAAACCAAGCAGATAGATTCCCCCTGCCTGGCAGTCATTAGCTTCTGGATTTGGTAATAGAGCAAAGAAATCCCACTTGGAATTTCATCCTGCAGGAGCCAGCAGCAAACTGTGTACTTTTGAGCAGATAAACAATAGCCAGCCAGAAATGGAGATTTGCATTCTTCAGGAAAACGAAGTCTCATGGAGTGCTGTTTCTATGTGTTTCCATCTGTCTACAGTCTGCTCCATTTTTCCTTTCTGCCTTGCATGTGGCACTAGCTTCTGTAACCATCTGTGTCAACACAGCCAATTTAAATACTACTGCGTGAAATGCCAACAGCCCCATGCCTGTAAAACTTATTTGAAATCATAATTCAACAGCATTTTCTTACAACTATCCCTCCTACTCTTGGTACATAAGAAATGATAATTGCTGAGGATGATGCTTTGGTTTACGTTAAAATATATCACCGCATAAGTACAGCAGCACTTAATTATTAGGTGTAGTTTTTATGCTTCATTTTGAAAGTACAATCACAAAAAGATGCATAAAATTGTCCTATTGGAGCAGCACCTCAGAAAGACGATGTATGCTGTGGTACTACTTCAGAGGTAAACTCAGAGGATACTTGCTAAGTTTACTTGCCTGCCAGGAGCAGGAAGAAGGAATTAAGGTTTATCAGAGGATAACAATGGATGTTTCTGCAGCCCTGACAGATAATAGCCCAGACAGCTACTACAGAAAAATCACATTAATGCAGGTAAAAATAAAAGCTGATCTCTCTTACTAGCTCTGAAATTAAAAGAAAGGAAGGAATAGACTTTCTTCTCTTAAAAAATAAAGCAAACACCTTTCACTTTCAAGACATTTTCTTTTTTTTTTTTTTTTAAATCTGGACTACAGATTAAATTACAATATCCTAAATTCAAAAGAAATTGCAGCACAGGACAGCAAGCCAAATTATGGTCTTTAAATACTCTACAGAGCACTAACATTCTTCTAGTGTAATGTTTTACTAAGTTTTACTAAAATTTAAATTGTATTATAGCTCTTGACTAGACATCCAATAAATTCTACATTCAATAAATGTGAAGAATATAGACTTTCTGACAATTCAGAAGTTCATAGTACACCTTGCTGGGATAAGGCTTCAGGCCAAAACTTCCTTCATATTGAGGACATCTTGCTCATTACAAGATATTTCACTCTTTTGAAGATAACAGCTAAATAAAAATGTATTGAACAAAAAACACAGGCAAAGTTTCAAAGCAGGTTGAACCATTTCATTCACTTGCTATTAAACACCTGCAGAGGCATGGTTTAAAACAATACTTATAAAAATGCTAAGTCTTGCTGCCAGAGGCAGTATACTTTTGATGAGCAAAGGGCTCAAGCATGAACCTCATAATACCCTTTTCAGGGAAAGAAAGACCATTTTTGCTAAGGAGAGAAGTACATTTCCTGAGAAGCAGAAAGCACAAAAAGGATCTAGGTGTTCTGACCAAAGTGTCAAACAATGATTTGGGCCATGGTCAAGCTGAGAATTCAGCTCCAAACAGCCAAGGAAATCCCATGACTGTCATCTATGAAAACTGTACCTTTGGATGCCATGAAGTACAGAACAAATGCACAATTAGTCATGATGAATATCAAAGTTACATAGTCCAGTAGAACTCAAGGCTTTAATGCTTTCAGAGAGCGCATGAAAGGTCAGTGATGTGCTAAAGGTCACAGTAGTACAGTGAGAATAACTCACTTCCAAGTCCTGTCTCACATTGACTTGCTCTTACATGCCAACACTGACAGTATACAAAATGCAAAATGCAGCACAGTGTTTTGTTGCCTTTTACAAAGTCATTTACAAAGCTAGAATAAACCCTCTCTCCAATGTATCAATTCCACTGCCTTCCTTAATAATTCAAAAAAGAAAAGAAACTGTAATTCAAATTCAGCATGACATGACTAGGCCTGTACAAAACCAGGTACATAATTAAATTTTGTTTTTCAGCTGAAAATTTCCAATACCTTACTTTTCACATAAGTAGCTGAAAGAAAGAAAACTCAACATAACAATACAACAATAAGCATGTAAGTGTGCAGGGCAAAGGGCAGGGAGAGGTAGGAAAGAAAAGGTATAGCTTATACAATCATTATGTTTCCACTCACTGTATTAGGTACATATGGCAATCCATAAAGTTTCTCTTGAGTTTCCTTTAAAATTTCTGTGGTTGACTTTTTTAGAGGATGTTTCCCATGGTAGATTTGGTCCAAGGCAGCATAAAATACCTGAAGAGATAAAAATACATGTTTGCCTTTGGCACATGGCATTGGCATTTGACAACCAAAAAAGACAAACAGAAAAGAAAAGAGAGAATAAGGGAAAAGAAGAGTCTAAATAATTTATATATGGTTTTGTAAATCTTCTATTTTTAGTATAACACCTAATGAGAGAAACAGGTTTTTGAAGTACACCGACCACAATCATCATGACCTATCATAAATCTGTGTTTAGGTTACTGAGAACACTGGCAGTATAAATCTGCATTTTTAAATAAAATTAAGATCTGTCCCTAAATCTGTCCAGCAATTCCCTATTTCAAAACTATTTTTGAAGTACATTAATTTTTTAAATGAATTTATTAAAAAGACTTAAAGTTATTTGAGTGGACATAGCAAAGTATTTTTGCCAAGACATGTGCATGAAGACATGAGAAAACCTATCTGCAGAGGCAAGTTATGGCCCAGGCAGTGAACACGAGAAGCTACAGACAGAGCTGCCGATGCTCCTGGAGTACGCAAACGGTGTAGTACTAAGACAGGTGCTTTCTTTATTTTAGCTCTCTCAATCAGAGCAATAAATTGCAGCAGTGTAAACTTAGCAATCACACTGCACCAGGAGGGTACTTTGCCAGAGGTTCATAGGCAATTTCTGTGAAGAAGTATGTGAACTATAGCAGAACATATTAATGACTAAATTACTGAAGTACGTAGTGATCAGGATAGCAGCACAAATAAAATGACTTTTCAAGCAAATATAGCAAAGCAGAGTATCTGGCACTTTCATAGCAAATATGAACTAGGCATGGATAGAAAACAGAGCCAAAGCTAAGTATGTGCTATCACTGAAAAAAAAAATTCAATTCCGCATTCATTTTATTTTTAATATGAAGATTTCCTATTCTGTGAAATGCAGGAAAGACTGAAGAAGAGGACAACCACTGTTGTGCAACAGAATTCAGCACTCATTTTATTTGGGCTGAATACAACACAGTCACAGTTTAGGTGAAAGTATGTTTCTAAAGAACCACATTTGTTCTTCTTGAATAAGCTGTCTTCTAACATACAGAATCCTGATAAATCTTTTGACAGGGTTTCTTGACCAATGATAAATGTGAAAATTGATTACTCTTTTCAAGTAAAACTGAAAATTATAAGAAGAGAGGTGAAGAAACCAGGATTTGTAAGAGGTATTTCCGATTTCCTTGCTTGCTGCCGACATGGCCAATAAGGAGAAAACAGGTCAACAAGACATACAGTTATGCATTTTTCAGTGAACGTACTGACTGAAAGACTCTGGGACTCAATCTGCATGGTACAAGCCTTATGGAGGATGCAGGGATTCTCCTATCTATCCTGTGGAGTAATTGATTACATGAGCCGGAAGAAAATGCAGAGGTATTACAGCTATGATAAAAAAACAGCATGATTTTGTATTTTGACATGCCAATATATTTATTTTCTGAACAGACCACAGAAGAACGCTTAGGTATTTTCCCCACTACTGGAAAATTTGTAGGCATTTTAATTTCTTCTAAAGGTCAAATATGGCTTACATGGCATCTGGCTGACAAGATATAATATACCGCTAGCAAAGTCTGAAGGAAAAGTATTCACATCATTGTTCACAGTTTTTTCAGGTATATACATCAGAAACACATACATACTTCAGCATCTGCAGATGGAAATACATGCTTTTGCTCAATGAATTATTATACTTTTAAATCTGCATGAATAACAGTGCACACACTTCTACAAAGGAACGTATGAACTTTGTATCTGCCATACAGTTAACTTCTCTGGGACATTTTTTCTGAATTAATAAACAGAATGGCTCTGCCAGGCTGTCTCCTTGAAATGAGTGCATACTGCAGCTGTTAACATCTGTACTCTTCAAAAACATTGTGCTGAAAGTAGGAAATCAGTAACATTTTTCAGTGTGGTACTGTGGTCATTTGGCGCAGCTTGAGACTGGTTGAACATTTGTTACACAAGAGTAATTTGAGGGCAAGCAGCCTGCTTAATCTCTGCATCATTGCCAGCACCAGTCAATCATTACAAGCCCACAGGAATCTGAGCCCACCAGAAGTGGGTGTTCTCTCCCTGGCTCTAAAGCTATGAGGTCTGGAGCCTCTCTGGGATAAACCCTACAGAGACCCCAGGATGAGCTGAGGGCAAACAGCAGCAGGAGGATCTCACAGCCCACCCCACAGGACTGATGCAATAACCCCTTCATTACTGACTTACACAATAGCTTCCCCACCACAGGACAGGGAGGCCATGTCACTTCTTAATATATCTGTGATTTAAAAGTGTTCTTGGTATCCAAGACCTTTTAGCCCCCACACTGACAATTTGGTCTCAAACCTTGACAAGATTATAGTAAGCACATATTAAAAGTTGAAAGGAAATCAGAGTTAGATCTATATGTAGCTGTTATGGACATACCAGAAAACAATGGGTGCATGTGAAAGCAGTTGATCATCACTTTGATGGTTACTAGCCTGTACACTGACAAATTATTCTGTGTTGGTGGACTTCATGAATAGAGGTCCACCACTAAGCATTCTTGGTAAAAATTTTATTTCAATCCTGAATCATTTGTTTGTTTCATGAAAAAAAACCCAACTTGTACATGAATTAATTCTGCCTTCGTTCTGTCTGGATTCTCAGCTATCTCTATATGAGAATCATATAGACCCAGGGGTGTGCATTTCAAAATCAGATCTGCAGAGAATGCAGTTACTTTCATATCATAGAGGTATAGCTTCAGGTGGCACCCTCTGTGTTCCCACCTGTAGAGCCAACACTGGCCACTGACAGCCAGCAGTGCACTGAAAGCGTAACTCAAAGATCTGTGAAGTTTAACCAATGAAAAAAAAAAATGTATACACTGAGAACAGCACTAAGTCTGGTTTTAATTAGTGTGACTGACACATAAACATTCACAAGTCCATACTCCAGTATCCCGATTAGTTTTTAAACACTATAAATAACTGCACAGAGTAAACTGCAAATATTTAACTCAGTTTTGCTTTTAAATCAACTTCAGTTAACCAGCATAACTCATGTTTGTAGATAGAGTTGCAATCATTTGGGCACTTTTCAAAGTGAAAAATTATAGAGATTTGATCTTTGTTTCTTTACACATCTCAAAAATAATGACTACCCTTTATTAAAGTACTAGCAGAGTTATCTCTCATAACCACTAGGCCAACTGTAAAAAGAAAAATTATATGCTTCTGGCTTAAGGCAAAGCAAAGAAGAAACCAAACTCACAGAAATCACACAGCAGAAGCTTGTAGCATACTAAACGCAGCCAAACTCTCACTCTAAAAAAAAAACAACTTGGCTGGATGCTAATGCTACTGTTCACAACTAAGAACTGATGTTGAAGGACTGAAAAAACTTAAATAACCAGTTTAGATAGAGCCCTAGTTTTCTTTACTTCCTTTGAAGAAAAATAACACAGCTTGTTATTATTGGGAGCTCCAATCAACATTCTCATAAATAAATAAGCTGGTTTGATTTTAACATTCTGGTTAGAGAGTTTATTTCCTGGATTTTGGTGACACTAAAGTGGCCTGGATCTGTCAGTCCTGCTACACTTTAATAATCCAAAGGTATGCAATACTTCCTCTACAGCAAGTTCTCCTTAAATAATTCCATTAATTTAAGAACTCAATCTTAAGCCACATTTGGGAAGTCTAACGATTCAACCATTTTCAAAAGCTGCAGTTTTAATGATATTTTCCTACAGATTTAGACATTTAGCTTTAAGCAAGCAGCACAGAATACATTCACAAAAATGAACACAGAAATCAATATAAACATGAATTATTTTTCATTAATTTGCATATAGTTAATAGTGTCTATATTAAAATAAACAACTAATAAAATGATAAGAATCAAAACACGTTCCGTAAGCTCTAGATAGACAGTAGAGACTAGAATGCAAAGAACATACCTGGAGTTGCATATCAGCTGCAGCACACACTTTTTTGGACTCACACAGTCTTGACACCATGTTTTTTGGTAGCGGCTTGAATTTAAAACAAACAAACAACTATTTAGAATTGTGCTGTTGATGATAAAAACATATTTGAAGTGCTTTCCATTGAGGGAGAAAATCTCATTTGCTAAACAAAGCATGAAATGGACAATTAAGATATAGGCAGTAATTTATATAGCAACCAAGAAATTGTGTGTCTCGCTGTTTGTCTTTCTGTAAATTGATCCTATGTTTCCTTATATGCCTGTTAAAAATACAATGACTATCTTCAGAGATAATGAATAGAGGGGCAGCTACAGTCCTTCCAGGTCATCCTAACTAATCTTCAAAGCAGATATTATAATAGCTTCTCCTGTTGGTCTTTGAGCACAGTTCACTTAGATTTACATGGAGCCCATGTTACTTCCATTGATCTGGTAGGGTTTTCCTAACTTCAACTGGGATAGCATCAGGGCTTCTACCCTAACCTACATTAAAATATTTTGTCATACTGAACAGTAAGTATCTACCCTTTGAAATTTTTAACGAAGTTGAATTCATTCCATATCTATGGCAACAAAATTATTCATGCCACCATAGGCTGAAATTCAGAGACATTTTTCAAGTCATTAAAGTAAACCCTTTTTGACATTCTGTCCAGACATCCATGAGGATTTCCAAAGATTTTTTCATGCCACATTTTTAAGAGTATCTGTATATAAATGCTTGACACTTTTTCCTTACTTCTTCCATAGCTTCCTGAAGCTTTTCAATAGATGTTTTTCCTAGTAAGCATATTCTTTTTTCTTTAGCAGCAGTTTTATTAACCAAGCATATTAAATATGGTTAACATAACTGGGTTCTTGCTAAAATATTAAGCAAGTTACTATATGTTACATAATGTAATACAGATGTTTGGTATTACACTGAGCCCTAAAAGCACACCTAAACTTTTACAGTGTGTTGAAGTGTTTAAGAAATAACACATGAAAGCCTATAAATCCTCATGGCTGAGCTGTATGTTTAGATTCTGTGCAAATGATATGACTTCAAGACAAGCAATGCTAATGTTCACAGAACAAAAACCCAACTGCAGAGAAGTTACTCATAAGTGAAGAAAATGTTATCAGTTAACACTGTGGAATCTGGAAGTTAAAGCAGATTAGACAAACTCTCAAGTTGCACAGCTGTTTTATGCAGTAGCTTGCCAAAGCTTGTAACCTCCTCTCCAAGACAAATGCTAGCTGGGTCAAAAATGGGATAGAACAACACCCACTATTTTGCCTGTCATAAATGTGTACAGCTGTTCAATTTCAGCACAGACACATACACCAATGAAGTCTGTCCTACAGTATATCCTTGGTAGGACAGTATTTACCCTTCCTAAATATAAAAGTTCTGTTTCAAATTACATGATGATTTTGGATAACTAGAGTTAACAGTAAATGAGCAGTTATCCATCATAATAAAGATGTTAGTAGCTGACTACCTTGAGGCTCCATACTGTAAATCCAGCAGTATTGCTCACAATACTACTTCATTATGTAGAACACTTATTAACACAAGAAGCAACGTAGGAAAAAAAATTACAAATGGTAAAAAGTATTTTGGTTGGACAATTTTTATCCTGGCTTTATGAACATCTTGTCTCATCCTCTTACATAGAATAAGCCATGGACTTCAGTGACTTTTTATCCTGGAAATAAAGCACATGTGGGTTGGCAATAACACAGTTTCAGCTGTCATGCAAGAAAACCTTGTGTAAGAAAACATATAGAATTTTGAGTAAATTTTGTTATTAAGCACCAAACCTATAAGCAAGTTTTAGCAGCTTTCTGGAGGCTTTCATTTCCCAGTGAGGTAGTGCAGTATGGAATCAAATAAAACTGATTTCTTCTCTGGGCACCCATATTTTGGATACAGTAAAGTGTGAGAAAACCGGATGGGAATTTCTTAAATTGTAATTTGCCAGTGTTACAAAAGATGAACATACAAAAGCTTGGCAACAGCAAATATGTGTATTTCACACAGTTATAATTGAAGAGTGTTGAAGCCAAGACCACTCCTTCCAGTAAGGTCAAACCACCTCTTTCAACATAATGGATTCTCATTTTTGGTTTTCGGCTATATTAAATGATGGTATAAGAGGATGTTAAGAGCATAGACTTTCAGCTGGTACACAAAATAAATAGAACAAAAGGCACTAGACTTTTCTAAATGGCATTTTAGCAAACCACAGTCCCACAGATCCTCAACTGAATAGGGAAATCCAAGTCTGCAGCTCCCTAGGACACAGAGCAGAAAGGTTTGGTGATGCAGACAGGCTTTACATGCTCCCTAAGAGAGCTGGTCACATCCAGCCCTGCCCAAGAAACAACTGAAGCAGGCCTAATTCTCAGTTCAGAGTTAAACAGTTCTTGCAGACTCACTCAAGACAGTCTTGCCTTCTTTGGACTGCACTGCAAGTAGCTGATCTCAAGCCAGAGAAGATGGTGAAAGTGCAGTCTCTGCATTCACCCATTTCTTCCCTATATTCTTCTACAAACATGTATCCTATTCTGAATCATACTCCAAGAGGAGGTACAAACTGACCATTAATAATGTACTAAAATATCTCTGCACAGTAGATGGCTTAACACCACATTCTAGAGACAAAGTAAGATGTAGGTAATAGAATCATAGAATAGTTAGGGTTGGAAAGGACCTTTAGGTCATCTAGTTCCAACCCCCCTGCCAAGGGCAGGGATACCTCACACTGAACCATTCCACCCAAGGCCTCATCCAGCCTGGCCTTGAACACCTCCAAGGATGAAGCATTCACAGCTTCCCTGGGCAACCCATTCCAGTGCTTCACCACCCTCACAGTAAAGAATTTCTTCCTTATATCCAATCTAAACTTCCCCTGTTTAAGTTTGAACCCATTACCC
>JAVHNF010074276.1:11634-22403 GCA_034783455.1 Micropsitta finschii
GAGAATCTGCTCCAAGATTTTGCCAGGCACAGAGGTGAGACTGACTGGTCTGTAATTCCCTGGGTCATCCATTTTCCTCTTCTTGAAAATGGGGGTTATATTTCCCTTTTTCCAGTCGTCGGGAACTTCACCTGACTGCCATGATTTTTTTTTAATAACAATAGCCTCCAAGAAATTATTTTCAGCTTTTTTGCAGCCATATAAATATCTAACAATGTAGATTTACTCTGCTTTAAAAAGCAAGCTCTACTGTTTGAGCAGACTAAAATCAACAGGAAATTACAAATAATTCTTACGACAAACCCTATTGACAGGAGAGACATAAATGTGCCTTTGTTTAAATCTATCAGTGCTCGTGATCTGGCTCAAACATTGTGTTGTTATCATTCACAAGCCAAGCAGAATTTTTCACCAGAAAACATTGACAAAATTAGATTAAGTTGAAAGAATGATAAAAAAAGACATCACTTATTTTTCCCAAAGCACCTCTGGGATTTTAAAACTTAAGATTTCATGGAACTAAAATTAGATTCCAGAGCATCTTTCAAAGATCACCACTCCTCCCCAAAGTTTGTTTCTGTGAGTATCAAGCATACAGGTATGCTGAGGAAGATGTACTGCTTCAGGAAATAGAAACTATTTCTCCTTGCTTCATTAGAATCTCATACAGCTCCTTAATAAGCAGCCAACTAAAGGAAAAAAATGCATCAGCATGGTAATTTTACTCATCCTGAATGATGAGCTCTTTGATAAAACCAGAATCAAACTGTCATCCTCCTCCAAGAAAGACTTTGCAGAGCTTTGGCTAAAACTATGTTAATTGAATAACCATACCATTTTAAACATTTAAACCCTACATGCTATACTTTGGGTTCCAGTTTTCCATCCTTTTATATTAACTTTAAGATCTTGGCATAAATTTTTCAGCATGTTTGCCATGGTGACTAAAAGAACAGAATTCCCTATGTCCCAAAGCACACTTAACTCCTTACTGCTGGGTAGTAACCACGACACATTACAACTGTTTACTATCTGAGGGCTTATTCTTGCAATCATGCTAATACAATACTGCCTTTGTAATTCCATCTCTGTGAAAAATGAAGTCAGTTCAAATTTGAACAGCTGAAATACTGGCCTTTGTCAAAGAGAGCCTCCAAAGACACACAAGCTTAAAATGATTTAGCTCAACAGACCTACCACAGATCTGTGCACTTAACAAAATCAAACAAACACAATGATGCAGAATGGTACACATGCACCAGACTGTCTGCTTAAGCACTGCTACAACCTCATTTTGGTATGGCTCATCTTCATGAGCTTACCTGAATGGTGCAACTTCTCTATTCTTTCCCCTCCCCACTCCTCCCCAAAAGGGTTTTCTGGTTTGAGTTATCTTTAAGATGAAAGGAAAACTAGGCTTGCTACTTTCTTGGAACAACTATTTTTGTGCTGGCCAGCTTTTTGAACTAAATTCACAAGAGTTGGCCCTTTTGCCAGAGAAGCTTGCAAGCTTTTTCACTGCTCAGTACTCAACAGCACAACCACCCAAAATGCACAGAAAGCAGAAACAAGCTTTCTATAAACTTCAAGGTATTTTGCACCAGATCCTCATGATCAACATCTATATGCATATTGCATTTTCAGCTTTGAAGCCTTGCTCACCAAATCTTTTGTTTGCAATGCTACTAAACCCCAGTTTCCAACAGTTCTAATAATGAAAACAATACCTCCTTCCTCTCCTCTTCCCATAACATAAGCACTGATCCTAAGTGAGGATCCTGAGGGTCCTTCTATAATTGGATTTTATGGCAAGAGCAACCATAAACTGAGATTATGCTACCAAGTTTTTCTGATGTAATTATGCTCAGTGAGAGTGTCAAAAAAATGACACTATCTAAAATTTACTTGCAAAAACTATCACATAGATGCCAAAAGAAGGATGCTGCTTCAAATTATCTGCACTGCCTCCTTAACAAGCTAAGTCAGTAAATCCCTCCTTTTGTCAACATTCAGCAGAGCTACGACTGTGTAGTTGTTGCAGGAAAGATCCTTCTCACACAGAAGAGCTCAGCCTCTTCACTGATAAGAAGAAACTTTATGGAAGTTCTCATATAGAAAAATACTTGGATGAAATGGTTTTACAAATTTCACATTTTAACCGTTTCACCCACCTTCCTTACTTCCCCTTGAAAAGAGAGTGAACTCACTTTTCTTTCAAATAACTAAAAAAATAGAAGATAATGTTGATTCAAATTTCTATTTGCACACCAAAAAAATTAGGCAGGGAACAAGCACAGAAAAGATAAGCCCCAAAAGAATTTTTGTGAAGTTGTAAATGTAAGAGATTGGGGATTTTCTATTCAAAGTACTTTGTAACATATATACAACAGATAAAAGTAACTGCTCTAACAATCACTAAATTTCAAGAACAAAAAGGATTACTTCAATCTATTTGTATTTAAATGACAAACACAGAAATCTGATACCAGGTACTTACAACTAGCTTAGACAAACCAATATAAGCAAAAGCAGATTTATACATGTTGGATAATGGCTACATTCTAGATTTTTTAAAAAGCAATTAAAAGGAAGCCGTCTAAAGCCCTCAAAAGCCACAGAGCCTTTTCAGGCTTTTCTTCTCATCTTCCAGCATAATCCACTCTTCAAGAACCCTTCAAGACTGAATTTCTACATTAAACCTATCTCAATTACTCTCTGAAAGGGCAAATTTCACCATCAATAAACAGAAGTTTATGGAAATGCCAAATGGAACAGAGTCTGCTTCTTAGCTTTTGCAACTAAACATGGTTAAGTCATTTGGAAAATATAGTGCCATAAATATGTTCCACAAATCTCTTTCAAATGTTTTAGTCAAGCTCATTCTTTGAACTCTGTGCAATCAGATTAACTCCACAATGTTTAAACACTAACATGAACTTTACAGGGAACACTAGAAAGCAGTATTTCGGTATGTGGACTCAAACATAAATGAGGAACACTCCTAAACCCTGTACTTTCATAGGTTTGGAGGAGACTTTCTTTGGAGGAGACTTTCTTTGTGCAACCAATTCTGCAGAAATTATTGTCATGTAAAAAATAACTAAAAAACAAACCAACAAAAACCAACAAAGCTGACTTACAGAGTAAATTTCTCAGACAATATCTATTAAAATAAATTTAAGCAAGGTATATTTTTAAGTGTTCATGGAAGCAAACTTAATTCCACTTCTGTAATACTGAAATATACCGAGTGTTTAGTATTGGATAAAATGCTTCAATGAAGTATAATACTACACAACTTAAGAGGCTTTCTTGACTTTGCATTGATAGGTAGTCTACTCTTCAGTCATTACATTTACGTACACTGAAACCTACCACAGTCAAAAGCACTTGGAAAAAAATCTTTAGTTATTATTTACTGGTTTGTATTTTTTAAACGGCTGTACAAATATGAATCATGTATTACTGACATGTGTTAAAGCGACCACTGAAAGTCACCTTGTTCCAAAGAGCACTGTTTTTCCCAAAGAAAGTAGATCCTTGCAGTAGAATGGCATAGAATAGCTTTATGTAAAAAAGGGATCAGAATTTTAATGCAGAGATTCATAACTGCCAGAATCTAACTAATCTTAATCTCATTCTAAATAAAGCTGTACGCTTTTCATCAGAAAATACTTCAATCACTACCCTATACTGTGCTAAAAATGGGAGGTTTTAAACACTGCAGAGGATTTTATTTTATTTCCATGATTTTGTACCCAAGCTTTATTTAAAGACAGACCTTTATACAGTTCAATGATGAATCACTGTTTTTGTCAAAACTTACCTGTAAATAAAACACTCTGCAGAACTTGATTTGCACAGAAGCTGTTCACCTGCTACAGTAAGTTTGTGTAGTACAGAAACTACACAACAATCTTTGTAGGAAGAAACAGTTGAAAATTTTAAATATGCAATTGGAACCTTGGATATAAGGATCTTCTTTTACAGATTAGGTTTATCTCTTCTGCAGTAAGAATATCAACTTTTTTTCTGAATAACTGCAGTTATAGTATTAAGATTCATTGTTTATTTCTCCTTTAAACATTATTAACAAATAACACATGAAAATATGATTCTTTCCCCAAATACATTAATTCCTATTTTCAATATTTTATATATTAATTTTCTTTACCTGTCCCGTTTTATAATGCCTTGCAAATTGGTTAACCACTCGATAGTCATTCGCAAAGTACTCCATTAGAATTGAGGGAACTTCGGCAAAATCAGTAGCACATCTGGTTCCTAGAAGTAGAATAATTGTACACATTAGCATTTGCTGTTTTTATTAGCACAAATAGTTAACTCTTTCTGAAAGTTTCTGCAACTTTCAGTTTGGACTTTTGGTGAACTTTAATGGTCTTTCATTTATTAAGTCAATATTTTATTTCTATAGCAATTGTACATATTGCCAGAAAAGCTTCATTATAATCCTACACATTTTACTATAAATCACAAAGTAAAACAAAATATTTGAACAGCTGGGTGAGGCACCTTATAAAGCTCTGGATCACACCCTTTTTAAACTAAACCAGACTGTAGCCAAACTGGCCCTACATGAAATGCCAAATATATTTAAGTGTCTTAAACCTAAATCAAACTACAGTGTAAATAAAACTCTGCCTTAATCCCATTCAGTTGCAATTTTCAGCTTCCATCTGTTTGCTGAGCTTACTTTTGCTTTATATTAACCTCAGTATATAATACCAAGTCAATCCAAGGAACACTCTTGCAGATTGAAGACATTCTAAGTGCAATAATAGTATCTTAACAGTTAGCAGTTTCAAAAAGCACTTTCCCAAAACCCCTGGAAGTTATTAAGAAGGAGCACATCACCAAATCAAAGCTGAATTTCAATTTCTATATTAAAGTCAGGGATCGATAAAGCTGTTGCTTTAATAACACTGACCATTGTTCACCTCTGTCCCTGTCTGCTAGAGACAATGTCAACATTCAAAACCAGTCTTAAATGTAAGTATGGTTTTTGTTCCTACTATTCTTTCTTTAAGACTTTTAATCCCTCTTTTGAGCTTTACAAATCTTTCTCTAATTTCTAATCTGAATTCATAACCTGTTTACACTCTGTTTTCAGACCAACACCGCTCTTCAGGCCCCACTAGCAGCAAAATGGGTACTTGAATATTTGGGAATGTTAATCAGAAAAGAGAGGCAGGGAAGAGTAGAAAAGACTTGAAACACCCAGTGCACCTCAACTAGAATATCAAATTTTTTGTTCTTATGAGAACAGACATCCCTGGGGCAAGCCATTTGACTGTCACACATTCCAAATCCTGAAAACAAAAAAGGTTTTCTGCAGAAACAATCCAACTGACCTCCAATGCTGCTTTTGCAATGCTAGATCTGGAGTGATATCCCCTGAGACTCAGGACTGCCTGGAGCTAAGGCAACACTGAAACCATATCCAGGGACTCATGGAAAGTCTGAGCCTCAAAATTAGCCATTTCCTGCCCCTTCGAGACTTTGACATGCAGACCTATAAGATTCATCGCAAGAGAACTCTACCAAGCATATAAGTATGCCTGGTGGTCAATATGAGCAAAGCCATATCAATTAAAGGGGTGGAGAAGAGCACTTAACAGCCTCAAGGAATATACAGAGCTTATACTGAAAAAGCATATACAGTTTTAATTTGTTTTAACAATGTCCAGTAGTGACACACTTAAAATCAGCTCAGTCTATTTTAATTTTAAGGGGAAGCCTTGAGAAAGAATATCTTGACACTGGGTGAGAAGTATTTATTGATAATACATAACTCTACCATAGATTCCACTACCAAAAGCATAATATAAAAATGGTAAAACATTAAAAAAAAAAAAAAAATCCTTCAGACAGAGAAGCTACAATTTCATCTATTTGGTTGTGGGGTTTTTTTTAAATAAGCAAGTTATCAGCTGCAAATGGGATTTGTGGATATGTGGATGCCCCCTACCTGGAAGCATTCAAGGCCAGGCTGGATGGGGCTTTGAGCATCCTGGTCTAGTGGAATGTGTCCCTGCCCATGGCAGAGCAGCTGGAATTGGGTGCTCTTTAAGGTCCCTCTTAATCCAAAGCAGTCTATGATTCTATTATTTCCAGCACACTATATTACAGATATAGCTTACTATACAGTAAGCTGTCTGCAGGTAAGAAAAGCAGCATGCCAAGCAGATTTAGCTGAACACATCTTTGACCCATTTGCCACAGCAGCCTGCAAGCTGTCAGCCAATACACTCACTGTCACTGCTTGAGAAGAGGGACTAAATGAAAAAAGACAATATTCCTTTCCTGTGCATCCACTAAGCTGTGATTGCAGATTCATTCCTGTTCATTTACGTAAGATAAAAAGGCCTCCAGTTAATCATGCTTGCAATTACAACATGATTTTATCAACTTTGATTTAATCAGAATTAGCTAGAAAAAGCCTGGCTTTACCAGATATTCCATATTGTCAGTATATGCTCTTCACAAGAAATTATTTGCTGATTTTTTTAATTCAATTTCCTAAGTCATTTCCAACCCATGATTCATTGTGCTTTTACACTACGTAAAAGTTTAGCTGAATTTATTTTAAATACTTCAATTATTCCATTATTATAACTCCACATAAAGCAAGATTGCAAGAGTGGATACCACCACTAGAACAAAGATCAGCAGTACAGAAAGGAGAGATACAAATGTCTAATTTGTATTTGATGAAGAATATTCAAGTGTTATCTACTTGGGGTTTAGATAAAAATCTGGGGATCCGATATTGTACTTTCAAGTCATCAAAGATGTATAAGTATCAACATGACTCAATCATTTTTCATTCACACTCTTTTTTTTCTTGTTTCATTTTTCTTTTCCCCTTTTTTTTTTTTTTTTTTTTTAGTTTACTCCTTTCTTCTAGGAATTATACATTTAACTGAAACAAAAGACAAACAGAAAACCACCATTCTAACTAACTCTCTTACCAGTAACATGTTGATACCGAGTTCTTCCCAGCATAGAATGCATAGCATGTCCCATTTCATGGAAGAGATTCTCCATCATGCCAGGACTTAGTAGCGTTGGTGCACCCCTTGCTGAATGGGGCAGGCTAAGCATAAGAACAACTACAGGCAACTGGTACTCTCCATTTTCCTTTAACCTGCCTCCACGGACTGTAAAGTGACAATCCTTTTCAAGATGAGAGCAAACAGCAGCCAATGTCATTACATCAATGATATTAAAGCAGTAATGAAAATATTAAACTATTAAATTAAACCTAAACATACTGAGTTACAAAAGCAAAATTCAATGATCATTAACAGTGTTGTTTAACAGCAGCATGCTGTTTCTCCATCTTTATTATGTGCTTCATATTCATTTGAAAACTACCTTATTCCATAAAGACTGTATTGCTTTTAGAAAATAAAACTTATTTTGGTTTAGAATTATCAAAACCTCTTATTTTTCCTAAAAAAACATGACTAGCTCAAAAAAATTTATTGATGTATCAAAACCATAATTTTTAGATTGTTCTCTCATTTTTGAGCAGTAACTTCTTTACAAAAATATACTGCACAGCACTCCTAGTATATTATGAAATATTAGTAAAACAGAATAATATATTAAACTAATAAAAATTTAAGGTTTGTCTACTTATCACCTCAGTAAAGGTGTTAATTTGCAAATGTTTATACAGAGTGAAATGTCTGTATGCTGGCACTAGACAGCAGGAGTGAGTGAGCAACAGGAGTTGGAGCCATCTACAGTTTTACGTTAAGTTTTGAATAAAAATTAGTTGTCATTATCAGCTTTCACCTTTAGAGAGTATTAAAATTTCAGATTATTTTTACTTGCAAGTAGTTGGCCAGAAAAGACATGTTTAGAATCTACAATTTCTCTAAACAGATTTCTATGACATTTCACAGTGTTCTGTAGAAAAAAAGCTCTGAGTTCAGTCTATCAGGTGAGGTTTCTTTAAAATGGAAAGATACTCACAAAAAATTTTACCTAAAACTATATTTGAAGTTACAGGCTTTCATTGTTTAAATTTGACTGCTTTTAAATCAAGGTACCTTCTACTAAACCTAGATTACAAATGGCCATAATACTACAGTCATTAGTCAAATAACACCCACTCTGGACTCAGATCGGAAAATGTTACCTGATGTGGTTTATCAGGTCTCTGAAAGAAGTCACAATAGATGTATCCTAGCAAACCTTCCATTTCATGAACAACAGCCTGAAGAAATAAAGCATCATTTCCACAATGAACACAATGATATGATGTGTAAATTGAAAACACAGTATTCTAATCCAAAGCTACATAATACATAAATGACAAATAAAACTAAGAATAATTAATGTGAAATCTGTTGGTAATTATAGTTGGGAAAAAAAAAAAAAAATTATACAAGACCCACAACTTGTCCCTCAAACTATAGCCATTTCTGCATTTCATTCACAACTAATTAGTCACAGATTAGTCTTAAAAGTAACACTGCCTGTAGCCCCTAAATGACTTTAGAGAAGCTAACATCATCAGAAGCTGATTTACCATAGAAATAAAATAGAAAGAGTAAGAAGTGTTTATAAATTGACCAACAGGATATAAAGAACAGCAGCTCTTGCTGAAGGTGGAAGAGCAGTGAAGATCTGGAAATGAATACATGGAAGGAAGACAACTGAGGAACCGGGGAACATGATGAGTAAATTATTGCTCAAGTTTTCACTTCCACCCTCCTTTAAGAAGAGGGAAAAAAAAAAAAAAAAAAAAAAAAAAAAAAAAAAAAAAAAAAAAAAAAAAACAAAAAAAAAAAGACATAAAACCAGTTCTCAAAGTGAAAATGACATACAGAAGAAAAAAAGAAATGAGCCAGACACATGACTGCTAGAATAGGTACCTACAGCATTCTGGTTGTCTACAGTCATCTACAAACTAAAATGAAAAAAACTAGCAAAACTGATTCATGACAGCTTGAATGCTAAGCAATCATCTCCAAACAGAGAAACTGCTTCTGATTCAGTAACCCTGCACACAAACACACATTATAAAGGCCATAAAAAAGCAGCATACAAAAGGCACTTAAGAGAGTATAAAGCCATTGCGGTCTAACTTCATCTGAAATTAGGTAAGTAGTCTGTGCTTTTGGTACGTACTCAAGTAATTTAAAAACAAAATCTGATTCAAAGCTTAGATGAACACACCATCTTGCCCAAACTTCCTTTGTTGGTTCAGATGCTGGGAACAAGAATACTTACCAGCTTTCGAACATCTTCAGACCAAACCTCTCCTCTCTCTGTTTGTTCAGCATAAAAGGAGATTCCTAGGAGCTGACTGAACAAAGAGTTCAAACCTTCCATGCATGCCCCGAGTGAGAAAAATGGACAGTACAAGCCAGGATCAATGTTGTACCTAAGGAAATACAAGAACCCCAAATCAGTTGTGCTACATAAACTACAGCCTTCATCTCCAAGTTACAGGATGTGACAAAATATACCACATAAGCCTTAAGACCCTTATTGAGCATGTTTGGCTTTATATTTCAAATCATGAAACTAAGTCAAAGACTAGTTATAGTGTAGTGCTTCACAGTAACTCATTTTTTCTATATTCAAATTTGGATACCAAATTCATCAGATGTTGACTACGATTTTCAGAGATGTGGTAAACATGTAGCTCAAACACGACAACACCATGGGTGACCAGGTTGTGGCTTTTGATCCACAAGAAGCCACTGGCATTCAAGTGCCATTCCCATGCCAAAGTTGTGCCGCATGACTAATGAGAAAATGGAGCTGCCTTTGCCTATGGTGTAAGCCAAATCCTCAGCTAGGGCAGGAAACCAACCAGTAATCACTGCTGACACTGCAGTCTTGTCTTGTCATTGGAGCAACAGAAACACCAAGGAGCCACAATCACATCCCACAAGTGAATCACACCTCAAGCTCTGGGGACTCTCTGGAACACGTAGAAAATACCTCAAAGCTTTGAGCTATGTGAAGATTTTAGTATGCAGCATGGATTTCAGACATGATTTCCAGAGCCTGACATCAAACAGCTAAGTATGTTCAAGATGCTGCAGCACAGAAGACATACATGGTGAGGAAGGCATCATGCATCTGCATGCACACACATAAACTGAGAATGAACATAAAGCAATTATAAAAGTAGTTTAGTGATTTATGCAGCCTATATTTAAGCTCAAACTTCTGTGACTCCAACCCTAAAAAGGGCATCAAGCAAACTTACACCTTCAACAAGCTCCTTAGGACCACACAACTCCTTGGAGACAACATCAAAATCAGAACTGGAATATGCTTGTAGTCATGCATGCACCCCAAAGGCAAAAAAGTTCTTGCCCTCTTCATTTCACATACAAAAGTCCAAGTGTTCTTTATAGCATTTTCTCAGGTCTCCAAGTAAAGACTGTCCAACTCCAAAGAGCATAGTCCCTGCCTTCTATCTTTTTTCATGCTCTTGTGCTTTGGCTTCCTTATGAAACAGAAACTAGGCACTGAAGTTTAAACACTCATCAGTTAGACTACAATACCTGAACAGCAAAGATGAGAACTATGCTATTTTTAAGCATATGATCAAAAGGCTCAGAAGGACCAACTGTGAAAGAGCAAGCTAGTCCCTATCCACCTACCTACCCTTCCTAAAACCAAAGTCCACTGTGTATATGTCCTGGGTTCAGCAGTAGCAGTCATTTTTTCTTCTTCTTAGTAGCTGGTGCAGCGCTGTGTTTTTGACTTTCAGC
>JAVHNF010074290.1:4179-16803 GCA_034783455.1 Micropsitta finschii
CCAAAAAAAAAAAAAAAAAAAAAAAAAAAAAAAAAAAAAAAAAAAAAAAAAAAGAGGAAGTACTTTAATTCATTAAACCAAAGAATATGTATTTTTTGAGGTCATACAGAGTGGCTGCTCTGCCTGAGCGATCCTCTCTAGATGTGCATCTCCCAAGAAAGACAGAAAACCATTGACAAGAAACAGTGGGTAATTTATGCCACTTGTGCCAAAGCTGCACACGTTCCTTCGATAAATGAAGACTTAGTTCTTTAAGATAGCAATTAAGCCATTTTAAGGATTTCCTAATGAGGTAAAATTCACTATGAGACACAGAAAGGAAAACCAAGAAAGGAATAACACCCACTATCTTTTTAACTTGGAATTGCAGAAATTATGAGTAAATTCTAGAACTTTTCACAGCATTATCTTATAGAAGTGGGTAAGAATAAGATCATTAAGGCTTCGCATACTTTTGCCAAGTCAATATAAAAACCTGTATAATAACTATCCTGAGTTACCTTTAATGCTATAAAAGACTTGCTATTAAAGAAAAGCACAACGTATGTTACCAATTCTGTTACCTTGCCCTGCAAGTTCACTAACGAAAAGATGTCCCACGTTTGGTGCATAGGCACCATTACCAGAATCCCTTAGATTTAATGTGATCACAAAGCCACTGGCCACTGTAATCTGATATGCAGAGCAGTAATCTCTCTTTATTCTCTGTGTACTTCTTGCACCTTCCAATAGCTCAGTAGTCTTGTGTGAGGCAAAGACCCATGTTCCCTTAGCTTTGCCAGTGACTAATACATCCTCACTCCTAGTTCCAGCCTAGGAAAGATAAAGAGCTTGTCTTTCTTTTTTTTCCAGTTTTTTTCTTGAACAAAGTGCCTAATTTCTGATTTTCTAAACAAATATTTCCTGATTCCAATACGACTCTCATAGCTCACAGAAAGGATAGGTACTGAGTGGACAAGTAGCACACAGTATGCTCAAAGCTTCTATTTAAAGCCCCTAAACATTGAACTAAAGCATATATTTCCACTGCTTGCTTTCCCCCTAACTACCCCTGAGTTATAAAATCAGCTGGGACTATATCTGAATTTCATGTTATGCTGATGAAGAACATAGCTTCTAATTTGCATCAGGACAGAAACAATGCATGTTATACTAAAAGAACAGTTACAGGCCATTTTTAACAGTCAAACAAAATATGACACACTTAAGTATCAGTATTGCCTCAGTAAAGCCAGGTTGTCTGTTCACCTTATATTATGCTACAAATTCTTAACATAGCTTTAGGTTCTCCAGCTTTATTTAACTGCCAACAGAAAGAATTTTACTATTGTAGATCAAGGCAACTGTCTCTGGAATTGATCTCATTAACAAAGTTTCCATAGGAAAGAAGATTAGAGAAAGCAACCGATTTTTTTTTTTTAACTTGTACTAGTATTTTTGGCAGTGAAGCAATTTCATCTTCTCAGAGGCACTGGTTTCAGGTCAGATTCTTAACTATTGTTAAGTCCTCAGTTCTGAAGACAGTCAAGGATAAAAGACTGCTCTCCACTACAACAAAGCAAACATTCGGCATGGTCAAGCCATAGTTTTGAACAATGTCATTTTTCTGGATTTAAATGCATAGTACATACCTTCAGTTTAAGAGGATGACGACAATCCAGTATGCCTACCCAAAGATAAAATTTGCCCCTAGATTTGGCAGATGGAGTCTGAAAAGTGTTTGCTGTCTGAAAACATCTGCTTTTCTTTTAATATTTCTTGGATGTTAAGGAATATTCATTTATGTATGTATTTTAGACAATATTTTAACATACATTGCTACTTTAATGTAATTTAAATATCTCTAAAAACTCTACAGTTTTCCCAGAAAACCTCTTTAATAAGATTGAGAAAAGTTATTTAATTTTGCCATTGATAAGCTCTGGGGTTTTATTTTTCCAAAGGTAGTACCTCACCTATCACAGCATGAACAGTCTGGACCAGTCATGAGAAGGAAAGGCAATGATCCCTATGTTTCTCAAGCAGAAGTACAAAAAGTGGGCATGTATGGGAGAAAATTAATGCGCAATTCAACGGATCCACTATTCTATATCCCGTAGTATGGAGAGAACTGGGGGCTTAATAATTTCTACAAAGTAGCTGTGATGTGCTTCTGCAGACTGCAAACAGCATCTGTGCAAATCCCTGTTCATGCGGGCTTGCTGCAAGGGTCCAGATATAGCCAGCAGTTATTATTTATTGCAACATTTTTATTGAAGTCACATTCAAAGCTGAAGCTGTCATCCTGAAGGAGAAAATTGTAGTAGTTTTTGTCCTACATGTGTACATTATATAATTCTGCCTATTATCTCTGGGGCCTCTCTCACAAAGTTTCCACCATTCTTTCTCTGTTAGGTCTCAAAGTTATCAGAGTCGGAGTTCATTTATACTTCTGATCACTGGCTAGACAATGTCCCCGGGGTTGTGATGTCTAGTATGGCAGAAGAGAAACATAATTTTATGGCCACTATATTCTAATTCATTTAATTAGGGATTTTCTTGGATCTCTCGGGTGTGTGTCCTTTCCTGTTTAGAGGTTACTATAGAAAATCTATCTCCATTCCATAAAGTCAGGGAGAAAGGCCTCCTGCAAGTATACATCTTGTTTGCTCTCCATCAAATTAATATTCATCACATCAGCAGCAGAATATACCTTTCTGTGTTCCCTCTGTCATTAATAGTTTTGAGGAAGAATTCTTGCACAGCAACCCTTAAAGAAATGCACATAATTTAGATATACTAATAATGGGAAGAAAAAAAAAAAGGTATATTTAAAAGTGGAGACCCTGACAAAATTTAAATCACAATGGTTTAAAGTAGACTGATAAGAGCTTTAATTAAGAAACATCTTGCTGCTAAAAATGTGAATTTTTACACATATTTCATACCTCAAGCAGAACTCAAGCAGAGGTAGATTGTATCTTCTTCTCTAAATAAATGAAAAAAAAAAAATTAATCTGCATGGTATGAAATTTTATGTGCCCAAAGCTGAATTTCCATTTCATTGTGCGATATTCTCTGCACAGACGTAGCATGGGCATCTCTGCCTTGAGAAATTTTCAGTCAAACCAAGAAATGTGGGAGAAATAATGTGTTATCTTCATTTCACAGAGGTGTATGGAGGTTACATGATGTCTCCAAGCAGAATGCAAGTCTCTAGCAATACACAGATCTGAGTGTTTCAAGGGTTTTTTGCATCTCTGAGGTGGTATGTACACACGGTAAAATTGAATCCAAATTTTCCATTCAGACTCCAATATGATGTACATGAATGAAAGAAAAAGGAGAGAAGATTTTCTAGCTAAATATTCAGTATTTCAAATGTAACTACAAAAGCACACCTAAATGAAGAAAGGAATGTCATTGTGCACTTCCTATGTCTAAACTAGAGCATGTATACTGGAGCAAACAGAATTGTATCAAATCGAAGCTAAGATTCAGAAAGTAAATCAGTAAAATAATTCCTGGGGTATTATAAAAATAAATATTTTCAAAGTGAAATATTTTCAATACAGAAAATTGAAAGAAAATATTTAAAGTCATATGTTTTATTTAATCTTGTGGTGATTTTTTTTTTTACCTTTAATTTTTATGAGAAAATAAATAACAATAATGAGAAAGCCACAATTTAAAGTTTCCTTTGTAACTGTTCTGCTGATTCTTTTTTCTTTTATTATTATTATTATTATTGTATTTTTTCAAAAAGCTACTTTTTGAAAACTACTACTTGAGAGATATAGAAATGAAAGAATTTTTAACAATCCAGATATTCAGGGAAATGTCTGCCACCCAAAACATTGTCTACTCTAATGATTTTCTGCAGAAATCATTCACTAATTTACTATTAATGAGTGATAGTGTTTATACACTTAGCTAAGTGGAAAGTGATTTTTTTGGAGGATACTATGCTTCTCTTCCCTCACTCACAATGATATAATTACAGTCAGGAGAAGGCTTTCTATATCAATTGCAAATCATGGTTTGTCATAATTCTTGTTTCATTCTTGGTGACAGTATCTAAGAGGAAAGATAACTAGAACAGCTGAAGGTTGATATAAAGTTAAATATCTGAAAAAGACTATGGTATTATTCTGAAACATGAACAAATAGCAGCTGTGAATTACTTTATTTCTGACATTCTTAGCTTTTAATGAAGACAGGAAAAATAGCAATGCACAGGACATCCCAATCAAATTTTTATGGCCAATCCTTTTCTGGATCAAAGAGCAGGAGAAAGCTAAATTACCTCTGGTTAGCCAGTACAAGTGGTGGTAACATTCCTACCAATGTTGTGATTGTTAAATGTAGGGAAAAAATAAGGAAAAGTGAGATGTTCTGAATAAGAATATCATGCTAAAACGAAATAGTCAATAACCCATATCTATTTACGAGGTTCATGTAGAAATAAAACTGATGATCCTTAATCTACTAGCTTCGCAGAAACTCCTCCAGGGTGCTCTCATTACAAACACTCAGAACCAAAGAAATATTACCTAGGGAGGGAAAGTATCTACAGCTTCTCAATTCTCCTCAGACAGTTCAAACTATAATTTACACAAATATCAGGACATAGAAATACCACTCATCATTTTTCATTTGCTTGGCAACAGCAGTAAGAAGAAACTGTAGATGATGTTAACTGGTGAAATGATAAATAGGAGTAGGCAACTTTGTCTTGTTTTGCACATTTACCAAAACAATGAATGTGAACAGAAATTTTTAAGTTTATCAAAAAAAAAAAAAAAAAAAAAGAAAATAAAAGAAAAAAACATCTTTTGGTGCTTTTTAAATTAATTCCATATAACAAGGAAAGCTATTTCATTGTTAATTCTAAATTAATTTTTATTTTATTCTGTGTACCCAAATCTTGTTATTTCTCTACCTATAAAGATATGGAAATTCCTATATAGTGTCTGCCTTCATAATTAATAATTACCTTCAGTTGTGTTTTATACCAGATTTGTACTGTCATTGTGGTAGCACCCCAGAAAGTGAGAAGTACTTAACAAAACAAAGGAAATGAATGGGCAGGGAATCACTCTTACTTTTGCCTACTGAGACGTTACAGCCAGGTGTGTACACAAGCATGGTTCAGGACATTCTGGAACCTCATCCAACTTCTATCAAATCCCTGTTATGTCAAGGCTTTCAGACTTTCCAGATCCCAGCATCAGTTCTGTTATTTAAGTTAGAACAAGCCAAATGGTTGTTAAAACCTTTTTGTCAATGTAACTAATTTAAATCCTTATAACAACAACTTTAAGTCATTTCAATGGGAAAATCCTTCCACTGTTGCTTGCATTACTGGTAAAGCAGCCTTATAGGATGAGCTATTTTAAGGCAGCTAATAATCTTTACCACAAGACTCCTCATGTTCTTGCATTGAACACCCTTCTTTTCAAGCTCCTTTGACAGTATTAGGTAAGGAAACAATGGAGAAATAGCAATCCATTTCCCATGTCCCACTGACCTTGGGAGTGGATACCACAATGCTCCATCCCTGACATGGAGACATCCAGGTGATTCAAGTGTTTAAATCATGATATGCTATTCTGATGTTGACTATTACTACAAAATGAGCTAATCAAGTTGTCTGGCAAGGTCTTTTTCTCCTGTCAAGAAGAATGCCTCACTTTACTATTATAAACTTGAAATATTCACACTACATGGCTTATGATCAAAATCTGACAATTTAGCAGAAAGTTTTTAGAAGCTTAATCACATATCTTAATAAAAAATTACACATTCACTGGATAACTGAGACAGATTCTGATTACCTGTCTTTAAGGAAATGGACTGCTTTGGGAAATTATTTGAAGTACTCTACTATTGTACCTGTCATACACTTTTAATTAAAAATGTATTCATGCATGACTAAATTGCATACAGTGAAAAACAGACCTATTTTAGTTCAATTGCAATAATGTACACATAACCCAATGAAGTAAGCCCATACAATTATAAGAGGGAGACAGCCCTAGCACAGTTATACTTTTTCAGGTCAAGCTCATACCAGATGCATATGCTGTGGAGCCAATCATCACAAATCAATGTGGACTCAATCAGCACAAACAAATTTACTAATCTACTCTAAATACCTGTAATGAAGTCATTCTACTAATCTAATGTAAATTAAATATGTGGTGAAAGAAAGACAGAATAATGATTAACATTATTTTATGGAGTCTTTCTTGACAAAGTCCACTAAGGAAATCTACACCCAATGTTTGAAAACAAGAAATACATGCAACTAGAAATACATTGATTACATTCTGTTACAACTAGAAGTATGAAATCAATGCACTGTTTACAAAAAAATTGTCCTTTGAGCCAACATTTTATGTTAGAGGAATATTGAATTTAGACAGACAAGAGGTAAATCTGTTCTCTTTTAAAACACACTGAAGAAGAGCTGGAATTCAGAATAAACCAGACATTGCATGGCAAAGAACTAACAGCTATATTGCAATGTCACAATTTTTTCAAGAAGTATCCAATTGTAGTTATTTCTTTTATAAGAACAATAGATAGACAATGTTTGTTTGCACATAGGGTTTTGGAGCTTCTTGAGAAAGGGTTGATAAAAGTGTTTAATGATGAAAGCTTAATTATACGTATAAGAAATGATATAATGATTAGGATTTGGAATATTTTTTCACTAGAAGGTATCTGCTTGAGAATAAAGGTGCATCCCCAGTCCATGGAAACTTGTGTTAAGGATTGAAGAGAAATGAAAGTTGCTTACAAACTGCAGAAATGGGAAGTCTAAAAGCAGCTGTTCTTTCTAGAGTATTATTGTCCAGATCAGTATTTCCTCCTTTATAATTCTGTATTTTATTTCTGCAATTAAGGTTTTTACTTACACATTGCTCCCTAAACCTTCCTTACTATTCTTTTCCATGCCAGAAATTGTACTGCCATTGCACTTGCATCACCACCACGACTCGTCCAGTGACAGACAAAAATAGTTTAAAAAAATGCAGACAGTTTCTTGAACACTGTGAGCTGATTTTCATAAAAGTTCTTTGCAAGTGAACTCTTCCCTTGTTATTTCCCTTATCATTATTATTATTGGTGCTAGCAGTAGCGGTTTGTGTTATACCTTAAGTGCTAAACTGTTCTTATCTCAAACTGTGGGAGTTACATTCCTTTGATTCTCTTCCCCATGTCTCCAGGACAGAGGGGATGGAGAATAGAAACTGCGTGGCTGACTTGCCGACAGGGCTTAAACCACGACATAAATGAAACAGACTTTGCATCCCTGTTCTCATTCTTTCTGTGTTAAATGCATAAAGATTTTTCCACAAAAACTGTTTCTTGGAAATGAAAACTTTCCAAAGGAATAAACATGGAAAGTTTTCATACTCTGAATTAAATTTTCACCAAAATTACAGATGGACATATGGAGGACATGGAGGATTTAGCTTCTCCTCACTACTCTGCCTGACTGAGAAAAAGGCAAACAAGCACATAAATGGTATTCTTGGCTCTTCTGATGTGTGTATCAACTTTCTCTAAGCTGTGAAAATACTTGTAGCTCTCCAGCATGGGAAGAGTTTCTTCTCTTTTCTCCTTACCTGGATGGCACTGTGCCTTATACACAATGACACTCAGGAGAAAATTTATAGTATAGCTTTGCTTCATTCCAAAGGGAAATTTGTTGATGCACCCCTCAGTTTTCTTATTGCAACATAATTTTATTCTCCCAATATAACTCATGCAGATTGTGAAGAAGAATAAACATTTAATTTTGCCTCTCAACTGAACTGACAAAGATATGGAAATCACATTTTTAAATACAGAAAGGTATATTGCTAATTTTATTTTTATATTATATAGTAATTGCAAATTCTTATAAAAAATAACTATTTTAGAAGCTCATATAAATGCAGCCTGTGGTTGGTCCCAGTCTGAAGAGCTATAACAATTTTAAAAAAGGATTCTCAAAAAGTATTCCACTTAGTGGTTTATTCACCAGAGCAAACAGACGCTGAGCACTGTAAGTAACATAATTTCTTGTTACAAGATCTCTGCTACAATGAGGAGCAATGCGATGAATTTTAGATGTAAATCTGAATTTCATTACTTTCAAGTTGGATTCTTAAACCTCATTTGAGCAGTGGTTTTCTTTATGCATTTACAGTTGAACTGAAGACCGAGAGCTGATAATTTCTTTTGTTCCTAAATTTTTGGCCCTCTTCAGGTGTAAATTAGGCCTTTACGTTGTCATCCTTATTTACTTTATGGTCTACAAACTTAGCAAGCATTATAGTTTTGGTGCATTGCATTTAGCTGTTTATGCCTGATAAGTAATGCTTTTGCTTGAACAGAAAAGACAGCACAATTTCAAACCACTGAAATACAAATGGATGCTGAAAAACATCCTTGAAACCACTGTACTCACTTGATTTTTAACATGTGCTAAATTTTTAAATATAAAAAACTTCAATGCACTTTGGAGATACAGCATGGGTAAAGAAGTACAAATAATCTTAAAAAGAAATGCTTTATTTTTCTTTTATTATAAGCTATGTAAAACAAAATTTTTAAAGTATATTATACCTTAATCTAAAAATTTAAGGTCACAGAATTATTTCTTTAAGGATGCAACCTGTAAGAACTCTCGCTTTCAAAGGCTTTCAATGCAAACAACTGCATAGTGCTATCTATACAGAAATCTCACAAATGTATGTGGATCATCCTGTGATACAAATATGACCTAAAAAGTGAAAAAAAGATGTCATGCTATTTTCCTAAATATACCATGTTGTAAAAATAATAAAAAATTATAATCTCCTGATCATACAAAGCAGGATTTCAGGTTTAGAAGCCTAAATATATCTGGCTTTGCCAAGAAGACGGTGATAAAATGCTAATACTACAATATATCACTTCTCAAAATGCACAAACTGTTAAGAAGTAACATGCTATTCTATAGCTGGGAGAGGATTTCTACTTTTGCTCCAAATTCACTCAGGTGCTTTAAAAATCTTACCTCTCACAGAGATAAAAACAGGAGCATTTTTAAACAGTTCTCACCCCACTTTTCAAGACTGCTTCTTCAGTTACGAATTTCTCCTTAGGAAAATTCAGAACCAACTTTCTTTTTTTATTATTATTTTTTTTAATTTTATGAAGGTTAAAATATACATTACATAGACCATCTCACTGAAAATGAACACATGATCTTGAAAAGTAGTACCAAAGCAGGGCTCGAAGATTGTAAGGGTTCTTTTTCCATTTCCAAAAGAAACTTTAAAGTCCCTGAAATGGGGTAACATCCATCACACTATATTTCATTAGTCTTTGAGGCAGCCTTAAATAACTGGGCCTAAAAACAGATCTTGGTTGATATGGCAAGTATCTAAAAAGGATAACTCTGAAAATATTCTCTGCTGTGTTCAGCTTGGATTTTGCCCAAATAAATTCAATCACCTATCATTATGATTGAGGAGAGGAGGAAAGAAAAAAAAGAACTAAATAGAAAAACCTCAGGAAAGCAAAGTGCAGCTCTGTTTAATCCATATAGACATGTCTACCCAAATCCCTTTGCTAATGTATTTCTAATTCACATAGGCTAACTCATCCTGTAATAAT
Source organism: Micropsitta finschii (assembly GCA_034783455.1). Lineage (NCBI taxonomy): Eukaryota > Metazoa > Chordata > Aves > Psittaciformes > Psittacidae > Micropsitta > Micropsitta finschii. The sequence goes on from JAVHNF010074290.1 coordinate 13,816, forward strand.
GAGAAGGCCTGAGAAAATGTGGTGCATTTTTAGTATTCTTCAAATGTATTAATGCCATTTCTATGCCATTTTTTAGGGCTTTGGGGTGGAGGGAGGGAACAGAGGGAAAACCCCTTATACATATGCAGTTTCCGAGGTAGGCAGGCTATTTTTCCCTCAGTGTAATTGTGAGTTTGTTTAGGAGAAATTAGTACATGCTAGGCAAAGGCACAAACCCCAATATTTATAATGCAGATAGAGAGCAGCGATCTACAAAAGTAATTTCATCTGTTCACCTGATCAAGCATCCTGTTTACCTTGTCTGACAGTAATGTTGACAGTTACCGTTAAGTGCTAAATTCCAACTTTTTACAGCTGCAAACAGACCTATCATATCTGGAAGGAAAGAAACACAGAGGAGCACTTAAAAATACTTTTTTTTTTTTTTTTTAACGTCCAATATGTGGTATTATCTGCCTTATCCTGCCAGTTGTGCATGACAATTCAAAATTCAACTTTAGCAACAGAAATGTAGACAGAAATTGGGAGAACTGGAGCTTTTGTGCATTTGTGCAGCTGTTATGCTTGCTTCCATGTGTACTGCAGCCTGTGCTTGGCTCCGCACTCATTACCGCTTCTCAGCTCTTCCCCTCTCTCACAACTAACATTAACTCCCCATGGCAAAACCCTATAGCCCCAAACCACACACTGCTAAAACAAATTCTTCAGCTACATGAATCAGTCTTTTAAATAATCACTAAGTTAGAATTTTAGAAATCATGAGATTCAAATTATCCAGTTTCTGAGCCTTTACCATTTACCTACAACAAGCTGAGGGTTTTTTTTTAGTTTTTAAAGGAGACTCTGAAGGTATGACCCTTGGGGTTTTTGGTCCCTAAAAGAAAAAATAAAATATTCTACAAGAAGACTTTTTGTGGATGCAATCTGTTCAGGCAGCCTACTTCAGCCACAGCTCTATTTATTGCAGTTATAATAAAGTAAGACTGAGCTTCCAGCACACATCCTTCTGCCCTCCTCCTGTGTTCTCCTTCTTGTTCACCCTCTCACCATTTCAGTTATTCACCAAACTCACTTTAGAAGAGGCCGTTTGTGACCAGGTTGCTTCTTTAGTCCTGTTGCTGTCTACAGTATCTTTACATGATTTGATAGCAAATTTCACACAAAACCAGCTTTGACTTAGCATGACTGCTATACCGGTTAATTTTCTCCCTAGAAAATATTTATTCACTAATTATCACACTATCATTCCAATGCTGACCTTATATATCCTCTGATTTTTCTTCTACAACCTATTCTTACTTTACTCACCCATTCTGATATTTTTTTTCTATTCCTATTTTTTTCCATACATGCCTTAGTTCACATTGAATGGGAGAATTGAACATCCTGAGAACTAATCACCATGCAGGTTCTTGTTGCATTTTAGGTATTTGATCTTGAAGGCAGATAGAGAACAAGCAATTGCCATTGATAGCACAGCAAATAACATGCACACAGTGGCAAGCACTTACTGATATGTTCCACAGGAGTTATGGATCATGTCTAGCTGTAAGGCAGCTCACAGCACGCTAAACTAGGAGAGGTAAACGGCAGGGCTCCTGTTAACATGTGTCACTATTTATTATTTGCCTTTAATTAATTAATTGCCTATTAATATTGTGATTGCATATTTCTAGTAAGGTGTTATTAAAATTTTAAGTTATATCATAATTATGTAGAAAATATTTTTCCTTCATTAGTAATGCAGCACACTAAGGTGTTCATATGATTCATGTTTACATAAGGTTCATCAGACATTTTAACTGGACTTAAATTAACAACAGTGAGATACTGGCACTTTTTGTCTCAAATCACAATTACATACACTCTATATTTTCTTTTTAAAACTCAGGTGTATAATATTACTGAAGAATAATTAGACTTTGAAGGTCACAGAGCAGCTGATGCAATTTGCATCCATGATCGGGGAATAAATATCCCATAATCAGATAACCAGTACAGATAGACTGCTTTATAACACATACCACTAGCCTTATTTTTATTCATTTTAATATGTCATCATTTGGGTGCTTTATTTAATTCTGTAACATGCAAGGAAATGAATTGCTACTTAAACATGGAAAAAAAAGTTTCTTGTAAGAGAAGGTATAGGAGATGATTTGGAAATTAAAAATTAAAATTACATGGACTTCCCTACATGAAACACACAGGAAAATGTTGCATTCATATAATCCTGTTTAATAATTTTGTATCACTGTGACACAATGAAAGCATCGAGATGTTTGCTTCTCCAATAGAAAATATTTTAAGGGTTTATTATAAAGTCTGTAAAAGAAGATTTTTTGACATCATGTAAAATGAAGGATACAGAAAGGACAGAAGGGTTCCACATTCATATGGATGTTTGGAAAATAGCATTATATGACTCAAGGACACACATCTCCTCACTCCTCTCTGCAGACACTTTAGCAAACAAAATCATAGGTTTACAATAAAATTATGGCTATTTGTTACTACTATCATTTTAAATGCAGTTGTAATGGCATAGATTAGTGGTGCTTCATACAGTTGTGACTACTGGAAGGTGCTGGGTACTTACTTTTCCAATCCCGGACAAGCAGCAACATTGCCACAAGCTTTCCTTGCTCCCGGTACTATTCCGAGTATGTAAAATTGTCCACGTGTTCATTCCTCTGTGTCATCAGGACATTGTAAATCTTACTATTAATGTCTCACCACAAAATGAGATTTTGGAACCAAAAAACAAATAGACATTTAAAAAACCTTCTAATACACAGAGGCTTAAGCATATGCAGAACATTAAGATACAATGGTCTTAAAATTGAACAATGTAAATACATATTAGCTGCTTGACCTTTTTAACTGAAAAATATTTTTCCTAACTTAAAAATACACAGATGCATGCCCCTTTCCAAGCTGAGTCCTTCACAAAATGCTCATTTTAAAGGTAATATAGTTTTTAATGGT
>JAVHNF010074293.1:0-17533 GCA_034783455.1 Micropsitta finschii
CTTACCGATGCCCATCTCATCCCTGAGCAGCCATTGGCTCCTCTAGTCACCTCCCCTGCAGGTCATATACTGAGCATGATATTCTATAGGATAGAATATCCCTTTGCCTAGTTCAGGTCAGCTGTTGTGGTTATGTTTTCTCTCAGCTTCTTGTGCCCTTCCTCAATGGCAGAGCATGGGAAACTGTAAAGTCCTTGATTTAGAGCAAGCACTACTTAGCAGCAATTAAAATGTTGTGTGTTATCATTATTCTCAAACTAATGCAAAGCACAGCACTGTACCAGCTGCTATAGAGAAAATGAGCTCTATCTGAGCTGAAACCAGGACACAATCTTCCACTATGTAAAGGGGGTCTACAGGAAAGTTGGAGAGGAACATTTGCAAGGGCATGTAAGTATAGGACCAAGGGGTGATGGTTTTAAAACAGAAGAGGGTTGATTTAGGTTGGGTATTAGGAAAAAAAATCGTTACTGGGATGGTAAGACACTGGAGTAGATTACCCAGAGAAGTTGTGGCAGTGTTCAAGGCCAGGTTGGACAGGGCTTTGAGCAGCCTGGTCTAGTGGAAGGTGTTCCTGCCTGTGGCAGGGGCTTGGAACTAGATGATCTTTAATGTCTTTTTCAGCCCAAACCATTCTGTGAGTCTCTTCTGTCTTTTCTTGAATTTCTCATAAAGCACTTGCTATATAATGTAAGGAGCAGTTGCATCAAAATGGGAAGCTCATTCAAGGTGGAGTCAGGAAAGTCCATATCCAGTTCTTTGCCCATTATAGTCTTCTAGCTATTTTCTGCGTATAAGCTCTTCAGTTGCTGAAGAGCCTGAGAATCCTCCTGTCAAGCAGGAAAGCTATTAAAAGCTGTCATCTGGGACTTCAGTTATTTCAGATGAGTTGCTTCCTCTGCTGTTTTAAAATCTTTTCCTGAGTTTGGAAAAGGCTGCATATTGCAACTGGTTTTGAGTTAATAAAATGCGTTATGCGTTAATAAAACTTTATTTTCTTTTGAAGGCCTTGTTTTGCTTGCCTGCACAAATACTTCCTCAGAAGGAGCAGTAACAGACTTCAGCCGAACTGGTAGAAGTTACCTGGATCTCATGTGAATTAACTATGTTGCAGGAGTTTTTGGGTAGGTTTGGTTCCTGGAAGCCACAAACTCAGTTATGTTTTGAACAGATGGATTGCTCATATTTGAGTAAAATATCCGTCTGTGTGTAACAACCAATAGTTAAATTGTTGATCTCAAAATGGGATATAGTAGAACATAATAGAATGAAACTGTGCTAAGGTTTAAGCTGGCATGTTCAAAATTCTTTAAACCCTATGGGAACCTTTGTCAGTTGCTAACATATGTCCATATAGTAATTTAAACTTGCTTAGAAGGGGTTTTTGATACTGAAGTAGATGATGTATTTAATGTTTATCTTCAGTTATCACAATGAGAAAAAAATGCTGCTTTAAGCATCTATTTGGAAGTTAACTGGGAAGGTTACCTGGTGTGTCTATTTGCTTTTAAAATCTTACCTTTATTTTTTTTTTTTTTTTTTTTTTTTTTTTTGTAACTCCACCTAAGATTGATTTCAAAAGATGTTTTCCCTTTCAGCCTCTGAATATGTATACAGGTGTCTAAATATCCTGAAGTCTTCAAAAGCTGATTTGGTTGCAAACAGGTCACAAAAACCACACAAAAACCATGTTGAAAGAAAACATATTCTCAAGTATAAAAACACTACTAGATTTTAGGTGAGATAAGTTGGTAAACTGACTAGTGTTTGGACTACACTAAAAATCACTTTCACAAGCCCAGCTGCCTTTGCAGCTTTTACAGCATTATAGTTCTGCTGAATAACAAGAGATAAACAAAGGAAGTTTCTCTGGAACTCCAGAGCAGTAGTGAAAAGATGGCTTTTTATTTAGCCTGCCCTGACACAATGACAAAAAATAACCTGTGAAGGGCTAGTAACTGCCAAGTGATTTAACTGTAGCAGCTGAAGAAGTGCTGTTTGACTCTGCCAGGCTTATAAAAAGTTCCCTTTTTCTCAAGAATGAAGGGTGAGGAGTGAGAACATCAGTAAATCTTATGTAGGCGTCAGCTTGACTTCAGTCTTTCTGTGAGGAGGAAAAAAATTGGTGGTATCATGGCATGTCTTTTCTTTCTCTTAAGTTGATGTTGGAAAAAACCTGCATTCCTTAACTCTCTGACTAGACTCCAGTGGCACTTGAGCTGTCAGCCCAGCCTACCCCCTGTGCAGCAGAAAGGAATGTATTTTTCTGTTGATCTAAATTTTTTTTTTTCCTATTCCCAGCTTGCCATCAGTGATTATTGTAGTTCAAAGCTATAGAATGCAACGTGGCTTATCTCTGAAGTGCAGTCTAATTTCTGGCGTAACTATTTTGCTCTGACAGTTTCTTGAGCAGGAGGGGTGAGGGATGGAGACAGGACAGTTGGAGTATCTGACCTGTTCTCCAGTTTCTCAGGATAGTGAAATGCTAAAGAGACTTTGTGATCCTGAAGCAGTTACTAACCACTACAAACAGTTGTTGCTTACCCTTTGTTGTGGCAGATTTTACATAGTTGTCCTGTGCTTTTTTCTTGCAGGGAGCAATCTTTCCTGCAAATGGATTATTAGTTTTAAATATTTTGGTGATGCTGATAACTAACATTGTTACTGTGGCCATGGAGGAAGTAAGCTGTAAAGAGGTTTGTAAACTTGATGGATCTATCTTCTGCTTTCACAATTTCGTGCAATTCCTTTCTTCAGACAGGTTTTCCAGTTCACTGGTTGGCTGGCCCCAAACCTTGTATTTCTCTTTAATATAGTATAATGGTTGCTCAGAAGAGGGGTTCCCTTCTGTTGCATTGTTTTTAAATTTGGAGCTACTTCCTAAAATAGGACAAAATGTTGCTGGGAACAAGTGTAGCTTCCTGTACAGGAGATCCTAGAATCATAGAATGGTGGGAGTTGGAAAGGACCGTAAAAATCATCTAGTTCTAATCCCCCTCCACTAAACCAGGGACACCCTCCACTAAACTAGGCTGGTCAGAGCCCCATCCAACCTGGCCTTGAACCCTTCCAGGGATGGGACATCCACAGCTTCTCTGGGCATCCTCATAATGAAGAATGTTTTCCTAATAGTTAATCTAAATCTACATTTTTATAGCTTGAATCTATTCCCCCTTGTCCTGTCGCTACGTGTCCCTGTGAAAAGTCCCTCTCCAGACCTCTTGTAGGTCCCCTTAAGGTAGTGAATCCCTGGAGCCTTTTCTTCTCCTGACTGAACAGGCTGAGATGCTTCTAGTCACGTTTGCAGCAATACTGCTGTTTCACTTTTCAGCCACATTCTTGTAGCAGCTAAAGGAATTAATCTGTAAATGTCTTTACCTCACAAAGATTTTAAAGGACTTTTTCAATGATTTATGTTAAAGTTCTAAAAGGAATTTAAGTTTGGAATAGTCCTTGTAGCTTCTCAAAATGGTAACAATTATATTACTAAGTGTTGGTGGTGCTTTAATATTCTTTTCCAAGGTGGAGTTGATTTGTCAACATTCTTCTAACATGACACAGCAATGATCTGCTGTTACATTTAAACTGGATATTATGTATTTGTACAGTGTCTGGCATGGTGGAGCTCTAAAATTTAAAATTTTAAAAAAAGTTGAACTTTCTCATGTGTTTTTATGATTCAGTATCAAATTTAAAGTAATAGGGCCAAACAAATCTATTGTTAAAAAGTCACACAGATTTCATTGTTGTGTGAACTACTAAGCTTTCCAGTAGGGACAGATAGAGTAAGGGTAATGATAATACTTTAATTTACATAATACTTTAATTGGGTGAACATAGAGAAGTATGCTGTAATAGATATTAATGTTCTGCCGAAGCACTGGTTTAGAACCAAGTTGGCTCTGGCGCTGGTTTGGGTGAAAGTAGGTTTTGATGGCTGAACATAGACTGTAAAACTGGCTAAGAGTAGATTCTGCTCTAGATGGCATGGAAGACAATTGTTCTGAGTGAGAAACTCTGTAGAATGAGTTAAATGATAAATTCTCAAAGGAATCACTGACAACTAGGATTTAGATTACACCACCCTTATTGGTAATGTCATCCCATAGTAGGAGATTCTGACTACATTGGTAACATCTGCTGCTATGCCATAATTTATTAGCCTTTACCACAAAAAGCGCTTAATCTCTTAGAAGAATATTTGTTTTGAGTAGGAGTCAAGAAATATATATCAAATGCTGTTGAAAGTAGTTGTCTTTAAAGCTTTTTTGGATGTGAGAAGTGATTTCTTACTTGACCACATAGTAAGATAAATTTAATTTAAAAACTAATTTGAATAGCCGAATAAGTCTTCACGTAACTCAGACCTAGTGCCAGATCAGGCATTTGGTTAGGGTTTTATTTTTTTTTAATATTCTCTGTGTTATTTCTGCTGAGTGGCAGCTTTGTAATAATTTTCAAGTTCTTTGAGTCCACATATAAGTGGGTCGTCTTCTACATGCTGGATTGCTTGTGGAGCTGGTGATCACGAGCAATGAAGACAAAATCAAGCTGGAAAATAATCACATGATATCAAGTTTCTGACACACTTCAGTTTTTAACGATGCTGTCCCTTAGAAAATGAACACTGTCCCTTGGAAAGCAGACCACCATTTCTAGTCCTTATTCTGTTTAATGTAATTAGATATTGTTGTAGCTAAGTAAAACATCACATTTAATGTGTGAGCAATAATTTGCACCATTAACTTAAGTACCTGTGAGTTAACTGTAAAATGAGACTGTTATGAAAGATAAATTACTTAATATGCTACAGAAGGTGAATAATAACTATAAAATACCATGTTAGTACCTACTTGCTGGTGAAGAAACATTTACTGTGGCAGGCCTTTTGCCAAAAGATGAATGCTGTGAGTTTATGTTGCTTCAATTGTATATTAGTGAGCACATGGAGATACTTTAATATTAAAAACAGTGAAAAATACTACTTTATCAATAAAGGTAATTTTAGATGAGTATGCTTCCCTTGAGGGAAACACTAGGACAGAACACTAGGAACGGAACTCTTCCTAGTTCCTGTCTTTGCAGGTTAAGTAAATAGGTTAAGGTGGTATTTCTTATGTGTTCCTTGTCTGCCTAAGTACATGGTTTAGCACTTAACCCATCTAGTTTTGTAAACCATCATGGTAGTGGAAACAAATACTTGCTTGACAGATAGATGAGCCAGCACTGATGATAGGCAGATGAGATCAAGTTTAGTAACTCGGCCCATGGAATTTCATAGAGTTCACCTATGAATTGTCACAAGGATTTCAGAACTGCTTAGAACGAAGGGTAGTCTGTTGAAAGTGGCTTTGGCAAAGCAGTTACAATTAGAATATGCTTAAAAGCAGTGTCAGCAGTAGTTGCTGTCTTCAACTTAGATAAAAATTCCGTTACTTGGGAACATCTGATGCTCTAGGAAGAAGCTCATAAGGAAAGCAGTGCTGTGCTCTTCCTTAATGTGGAAGAGGGAAACTCAGTGTTCGACAGACTGGTATTCAGAAGTTAGCAAAAGCTTGCATATAACAAGTAGAAGATACTAAAATTCAGTGCCTGGTAGCCAACCTATGTTTTCATTTGTGGTATATTAAAATGTAGTTAGCAATACTTGTCAAATTAGCAGTGTTTTCAAAAAGTAAAATAGATCATAAAAAGTATAACAGAATTTGTAGCTACCTGAAAGTCAAAGTGAAATTAAGACATTTATAATAGGCATCTGTATTGTACCTGATTTGTTCAAATATATTGGGAACTTGAGATGAAGAGACTTCTCTACTGTTCTGCATCTGAAATTTACACAAGAAGTGACATATTAACTTGTCATTTCTTTTTTCAGCACCTTGAATGTTTTCTGTGCCAACACAGAAAATAATAGTTCAGTATTCTTGTTACAGAAACTACCCCCAACTTTGTTATTCCGATGCAGGAAAGAAAACAGTCTGGGCAGAAAGTCTGTTACTATCTAAGAGAAGCTATAGGTTGGGTTGGTTTAAAGACTGTGCAGTACAATATTTATCTGTATTAGAACACAGATTCTCATAGGCCACTCTGCTGTATCTGGAAAGAAATCCTTTTTCCACTTGATATGATCTATGAACTTCCTATGGTAAGGCATTTTATTATTACTCTGTTGCCAACAAAGCCCCTAAGCCTTAATTAAACTTTTTAGATACTTCTGCTTGATGGCTAGGGGAACAGGATGTATCTCAGTTATTGGAAGTAGGGCAGGGGGAGATCTTCATCAACCAGATTTTTCTCCCAACATGCAGATAGCAAACCTACCAGCAGCATTGTGGTGTTTGGTTCCTTGCTTTTCAGACAAGTCTGAATAATGAGAGAATTTAGCTCTATGTCACATGTGTTATCTTTTATTACCATACTAATGCGTGCATACATCTGCAGCAGGATTTATGTTAAGAGGTGCTTTGGAACTTAGTAGCGATTCAGAGGTCTGGGTACATGCAAATTAACTGGAAGAGCTTTTGAAGTCTGGATGCTGTTTGGTATGGGGCATGTTCCTTAGACTTTCTTGTAAGGTAAAAGTAGTTAGTTGCAGCTGTGAATCTCATTTGTAGGGGCAATTGATGTATCTTATTTTTCCAGGTGAGTTTTGTATATGCTCAAAGATCAGAGCTGATTTGTGTTATTTGACTGGAATTATAACTTCTTTAAGTCGTTTAACTCTGAAGTACTGGTTTAGAAGACGAAACTCTTCTTTTGATAAATGAACTTGATTTCCAAATTGTATTCTGTAAAAAGTCTCATGTAATCAGTATGTGCTTTTGTATCCTTTATGTTAAGTTGTGCATCCTGTAATTAGCTATTATTCTGTAATTCAGCACTGTACTGGTAACAGAGTAGACATTAGCAGCATGAATAAAAGTCGTTTGGTACCCAAATGATGTCACTTTCTGGTTTCCATATGGTTATTGTTTTATAGTTATGTATTTTACTTGGACAGCAGGATTTCCTTAACCTCAAGCCAATTGAATTTGTCTTAATTGCCAGTGTAGACAGTTAGGTCAGTTTGCTGCTCTTAGGGACCAGACGGCTGGAGTGTTCTAATTTATCCACCAGATGACTTTGAAATTGTGTACCTTGTTACATCTGAAATGCACTGTCCAGTGTAATCCTGAGAAAAGTGGGAGCCAAGGTACAGCTTTCCATACAGCAAAGTGGATAAGCTGTGATTCAGCAGTCTCTTTAGATTCATGCTTGGCTTGAAGGAAGAGTAGTCTTTTGGGCTGATGTCAGTGGTAGTATATGTGCAATGTTTGTTTGGTATAAATTAGAAGCGGGAAGAGAATTCAGCTGCATATTTATTTGGGCTCCTTTTTCAGTCTCTAATTGCATTGGCCTATTCCTCTACAGAGAAGCAGGAAAACTTAAAGCTTCTTAAATCCATGTTAAACTCAATTGCAAGTGACGTGTCAATCACTTTTTTAACTCAAAGCAAGATGAGAGTGTAGTGATGAAGAAATTGTAAATTTTCTTTAATTTAATGCTTCTAAGAGAGCTTTTGAAGAAAAACCAACTTTTTGTGTTTAAAAAAAAAATAAATTGTATCTTGTTAAAAATGAGGGTTTTTTCAGTCTTACTGGATGACAAGATTGTGAGAAGTGGCCTGTAAACCTGTTCTCTTAGTTTTTTCTAAAAACACTTCAGTATTGCTTGTTTCTTCTGTTCACAGTTTGCAGAAAGTTCTGTCTTTACTGGAAGCAGTTTGTGTCATCTGATGATAATTTTTGAGTAACTTGTGATATTTAGGTGGGACCAAGAAATATGATGTACCCCAAAACTATTTTACTTGCACCTGGCAAAGTTCTGTGCTTTGCTGGTAGGTTATATTGTATGCATTTCTGTTTTGCTAACATTACCACATGAATTATGGTAGCTAAGGGTCAGGGCATAATAAAACAGCATTTTCTCCAACTCTAAAAGAGCTGAGTGAAATAGCTTGAAATACTGACAACTGGATCTACTCCATACTGTAAAGACAGAACACAGGTTGCACTCAAAATACTGTAACTGACAATGATCAGGATAAACAGTTAAGTCCTGTTTTGCTTCTCTTTATTTGCGAGAGCTCCTTCCCCAAAACTTTCTATGTAATTGGGCTTTAATGACTGTTTCACAAAGGGGAAACTGAACAATTGTGGAGTGGTGATTGAGCCCTTGCCACTTTTGAACCCACTGACACAAACTGTTTCTGAACTTAGTTTGAGGTAAAGGACCTGCTTTCTAGGCCTTCAAAGAACAAGCCTTTTGGGGAGGGATGAACTCTGTGAAAGGTATAGGACACACAGCTGGATACCATTAACTTCAGTCATCATTTTCCTTATTTTGTGATGTGTAAGACCTCTCAGTATGTCACCTGAATTAAAATGCTTTTATTAAGATTTAATTATCTCTGCCCATGTTGTATTTTTTTTGCTGAGACTGCAATGTACATCTGTGCCAGCAAGGAGTAGGTATAAATTTGGTATAACTTTGGCTTCCTCCTAGGTCTGCTTATGAATTGTTCAGAGTCTTGACATCTAGGCCAGTTTTGCTTTCTTAAAATGCAGGTGTGGGAAAAGGACTGCAACTCTGTTTTGAGATGGATTCTAGACATGGCTATGCAGTGTAGAAATTGATGTCACTGTGGAGTTATAGCAAATACTTAGTTTATTTTTTCAGGGCAGGCATTGAAAGAAATTGAGAAAGAAATTGCAGAGAACTTCATGAAACTGCACTGCTGTATAATAAATTTTTGATGTGAGATTTAATGCTTCCATTGTCATGTCAGTATTCTTCCTGGAAGGTTGCAAAACATGGAAGAATGCATAAACCAGTAACTGGAAATTAATGTGAGATGGCTTATGGTAAAGTTGCTTTTACAGCGTACAAACAAGATCACTTTGAGTGGTACTTTGATTTATCAAGCAATATTTACAACATAGCTTATTTCTTGGGAGAAACCTGGGACTATGCTAGTGTGTTGTGGACAGGGCTGTATGTGTTCACTGGATGATGATGTGGGAATATTTTTAGGCTCCTTGCTAAAATGACAGATGTTTTAAATTAGCTTCTAGAGCATTGCAAGAGCTAATTCTTGTAAGGTCATCTTCCTTTGTAACTGGGGAAGTCATATAAGCTGCAAGGAAAATTCCACTTACATCATTTGGCAAATTGTCAAACTGTTATTGTTGCTGTAGGCATTCGGGAGAATCTTTTTTAACCCACCCAAAAACCACAAATGAAACCACCCCCGAAAATAAACCTTGGACTCTCAAATGTTTGTGTGTTATTCGATGTGATACATGCAGTTCTTACTTTAAAACTTCTAGAACTGGATATTACTGCCTGTTTGTGGTGTCTTCATTGAAACAAATTCTTAGAGAATTACGGAAACTGAAACTATTTCCCCTTTTCACCGAACAGCTGTTCTTTGCTATATCCAGCAGGCTAAGAAGATGGGAAATGTGCATTGTGGGGGGTTTATGTCATGTCTTTCGTGCAGTAGAAGCAGACAAAACTAGTTATAAGGAAAGAAAGACCTCAGCCTGATCAGAAAGTTTTCCTGTTTCTTTTGCATGGAGAAAATACTCACCAGCAGGAAGCTTACAACATACTGATCTACTTATCATGGGCAGATAAAAGTGCCTACAAGCAGGGTTAAAAACCAAAAGCAGCAGGAAATCCTAATATCCTCCTGGATCTTCTAGCGTTCCTAGAAGGCTTTTCAGTGGCCATATATGCCCTCTGAGTTGTGTGTGTCCCATTTCCTTTAGATTTCTAGACTTGTCTGCCTCTTGTTCCCTGTTGTTGAGTAGTGGGGAGTAAGCAGGAAGTACCTCATTCTTTGTTCGACTGATTTGCCTCTAATCTCCCAAAGAATATGGAAAGGAATATGGATGTCTAGAAGTTGTAATTATGAAACTGTCTTGGTAAGTTTTGCTTGAGAGCTTCCCTTACTTTGTGCTGCTCTTGGGCAGGTACAGTGTCCTGCATATAAGAGATGGCCAGTACATACGAAGTTGCAGTCTCTTTACTGTGCTAAGCAGTGCAGTTTCTTTGGAACCATGAAAAATGGCCACTTCAGTATTCCTTAAAAGCACAAGCTTTTATCTAGACTACTGCTTCTCAGTTAGTTAGGGAAAGATTATCTTGGGTAAGAATATGTGAAACCAAATAAGGAATCCTGTTTTTCCACATATATATAGATTCCAGATACATCTGGAATTCTATCCAGATTTCTATTGGATAGAAATAAAATACAAGTTTCCCAGGTAATTGTTCTGTATTAGCCTGAAGCTCAACAAGCATTCTGTCTGAGATAAAGAATGTGTAGATACTACATCTGAAGGGGAAAAGATGAATTATCTTCATTCGCTTGGTGTTGGAGTACAGGGAAGGTAGAATCAAGTGATACTATTGCTTAGGGCATGTAAAATTCAGACTGAAGAAGCTGGATCTTATTAAAACAAAAAGTAAGAAACAAGGCAAACAAAAAAACCCCCTTAACCACAAAGCTGGAAAGAAAAACCCACAAAACTTTTGGGATTGTGTATTTTTAGTCATGAATGTGGCTTCATGTTTTGAGACTTTGCCTGTTAACTGGTATGTGAAATATATTTTTTTCTTTGTTTACCATCTTTAAGTCTTTGGTACAAATGCAAAGAATAACTTCTGGAAAGGTTAATTAATAGCTTTGTAAATATGAAATGCTTTCCTTTGAACCTGAGTGCTTTAAAGTTAAACAGATTCTGTGAGTGTGTGCTGTGTATTGGTGCTTAAAATACAGTGAAAGGCCTTTTTCTTTTAAAAAGGTAGAAGACCTTCTAAATTGAGGCCTCATGAAAACTACCTGAAATCTAGTGTCCTGTCTGTGTGCTATCTAGTGCTGAGGATACTGGAGGAATTAGTGTTTCTGCTTTGTGATTAACTTGGAAGAGAAATGTCTTTGGGGTTTAGGACAGCTCTGAGGTTAAAACTCCGCACAAAAAAGGAAAATGGGAATTGACTCATATCCTCTATTTTACTTTCATTTGAAGTCTAAAGATCATAGTTAGCCTTAGCAAAGAACGTCCATATTTATGTGAGTGTATGTTTAAAAGTATTAAGTGCCTACGTATCTACAATTAGTTGATAATGCTTCTTTGAGCAGTGAACCTAGATATATCCTCTTATACAAGAGACTTATGCTTACCAGAGTGAGTAAAGAAATCAGTTTTGCATGGTCTAATAAAACTAGAAGTAACTTACATGTGCTGTGTTGTAACTTGAGCGGAAGTTGTTTCTTGGTTGCTTCTGACTGTTCAATATGGAATAGTAATATTGATTGTTAGAATGACCTTCGCATTGAAGGCTCCCCTTCCCCGTTAACCTATTTTTCATGTATTCTTTAAAACTATATCCTCGGAAATATTTGATTAAATACACTGAACTATATGAAGATTGGTGCAGCTGCAAGAGAAATAAATCTTGAAGGTCTTTGGAAATAAAATATTACTCTTCATTTTCACCTTTGACAGCCTTCTGTCTGAACAATATATAATGCAAATTTTATGCAAATTACTCCCTTTTCTGTGTGACCACATGTATCATGCATGTGTGCATAGAAATATTTGAGAAATATACAGAACGTTTCCTCAGTGCAGTAATTAGAACAAAGAGGCATACTGTCTGGTGGGTCATATAACCCTGTGCCAAGAAACAGGGCATGAGATATTTTTATAGTTGTGCTCCTGAGACCTTGCCATGAAGTTTGAGTCAAAGCAACACTGCAGAGTTGTGCACTAGGAGGGAGCATGGCTCTTAATGAGCCTATAGTGAACATAAGAGACATAAACCTATCAAATAATGGAAGGCCTTTAACCTTCTCTCTGCTTTTCCCTTCATTTCTCATGAATATCTGTGTGACTGCTTGTAAGTGTAGTACTAATAGATTAAAAAAAAAAAAAGTAGGCTAGGCTGACTTGGTGTTTAGACCAAATAAAATAGTAGGGCCCATATACTTTGGTAAAGCCCCTCTGAAAAGAACCAGACTAGGGAGACACAGTTTTTGGCAAGCAGTGAAAATCTGCAAAGAAATGGTGCTTTTGGAAGGCTTAGAATTGTTAGAATTGGTTAGTGCACAGTGTTAGAATTGGCAAGTGCTGTGCCTACTTCTGTCAAAAACCAGCAAATCTTTAAACACCAGCTGATCAGGGATTTTCAGAGCTATCTTGTCTAGCTTGAGCAAGCCTGGCAGCTCTTAACACAATCTAGTGTCTGGGTTAAAGACCTTCTGCTTTGTGGTGCCTTTCTGAATAGCTTATTCAGCTAGAAAACACAGTGAACAAAGGAGCTGGAAATATTTTGTCAAGTTAGTGATCTCACAGTTCAGAGAGCCAGCTACCAATTATAAAGACTTCTATTGTGTAACACAAGAGCTAGTGTATAGAAAACTCCAGATCTTATTCTGTCTCTTTCCTTATTAGTTTCTGCATAATTATTTTTGCCTGCAGGGTGGTGTGAATATGGATGTGGGGTGTATTCTCAGTAATTAACTACGTTTTTCTAATAGACCACATTGACTAGCAAGATAGGAGTAACTTTTCTTAGTTTGAACTTGATTTCTGACTTCGGGGGACTAGGAATGAGGGAAGCCTACGGAGTTCACAGTGATTAAGATTTTACAACTAAGTGCAGCAAACAAGTAGTATTGTTTCTATGGAGAGTGGGAAGAGGGAATAGCGGTCTGCCTCCTCCAGTTAATTTAGTAGAGATGTTGGTAGGAAACAACATAAGGTTTCTAAAGCATTACTCTAACCACAGTGTATAGTGGTCTCAAAATGAGACACAGCAACAGCAAACCTAGTGGAAGGAATTATCATTAGTATAAGTATTTTTGTTGTTGTTGCTAGTTAGATACTTGTTTTCATTAAGCTTTACAATGAAATCTCCAGTATGACTTTTTCTTTTTTGTGCAGGTTGGAAAAGAGACTGTGCAGACAACAGAAGACCAGATCTTGAAAAGGGATATGCCACCAGCATTTATCAAGTAAACCCATTTTATTGTAAATCTTCTATTGTAGGTACAGGAAGCCTGTTCTGATGATAGATAATTGTTACTTATTTCTGCTTATTAGAGATTTTAAAATGCTCTTTATGCTTGAATAGTTCTTCAGGGTCTCAAGGGTGACCTTTGTCAGGAACATTTCTGCCAGCAGTGACTTTTCCTGTTACATTCTGTATGCAGGGTATATACCCTACATAGCTAGGGTATTTCTCACTTTAAAAAATAACCAAACAACCCACAACAGCGTAACAATGTTACTTACCTGTGTGCTATGGTAGTTTTGTGTAACAGTGTCAGATTAAATGTGGTGTTCTCAATCTTTGCTATTAATTTCTCTAGTGGAAAAGTGTAAATTCATCGGTATAGGCATCTGATGCATGATGTAACTGCTTGGAAATCTAAGACATTCGAAGAGTAGTGACTGACACTCTTAATTCCATGGCTCGGTGTCAAGGACAACAGAGCTTCTCCTGCTGCCTTAAGTCTTAAAAATCTTATATCACTCCTTGTGAAACTGCAAAACATTTTACTGCCAACTGACAAACTTTTGCTGAAGTGACTTTGCCCTAAAACCTACTGAATGCAATGACCATTCTGTTAGTGTTGTCCAGTGACTAAATATTTAATGCATTCCCAAACTCAAAACACATAAGCATTGAGGTAACAAAGAAGATACTAAAATGGAGAGCAGAGGTGATGTCTAAAGAGGAAATTTATGTTAGGACAAAATAGTCTAAAAAATGCCTAGAACCAGGTGGTATTAGAATAAGAGTTAAAGAAGGAAATAGCTGAATTAGTAGTGCAGTACAGTCTCACACTTGAGACCATCTGGTATGTCAGTCAAAGTGATTCTATTGCCTGAGGAACTTTCGAGGGGGATCTGAGGAGCAGGAGGCCTATAGGTCTGACATACATTTGGAGGAAATGACTAGACATTCTATATTAGAGAAGAGAATTAACAAATACCAAATACATATGATTTGGTTTGGTTGAATTGATACCGTTTCTGTGGAGGAAAATTCTGCCTTATAAATCTGTCAGTGTTCTTAGAAATGTTACAAACAGTGATAAGGGTATTCCAGGTGATAAACTATACACCAGATCCTAAACTTTTTGGCAAAGTCTGAAGGCCTATAAGAAATCTAAGTAGCCATAGGGTAATAAGTAAATTTCAGGTATGGAAAAGAGAAAATTAGAAGTGAAAGGAAAAAATTTTGTGGTTCACCCTGACAATGGTAGGAAGTAATTGTGCTTTTCATCATGTTCACAACTTCTCTGGAAACCAGGATGAGCTGGGAGGGAAAACTGCTTGCTGATTACCTGATGTCTTAAGCAAGATAGTGACTCTGAGAAATTACAGCAGGACGTTATTAAACTGACTTGATATTAAATGCAGGCAAAATTATTTTGAAAGATGTGAAGCGATGAACATGTGGGAGAGCAGCAGGTCTAGTATCAGATAGGATAAATGACTCCAAACTGACCATTACCAATAGTGAACTGTGATACAGGGGCAAGAGCATCCATTAGATCTCAGCAGTGGTCCAAAAAAAAAGTAAACCAAACGTTAGGTTTATCGGCAAGGAATGGGGGACCAAAATGTCACTCTGTGTCTCCCATGCTTGGAATACTGGAAGCACTTGAGGTATGTAAATTTTAGAAAGACTATTGTAGAACTAGGAAAAGCTCATAGGATTGTGAGAACAAAGGTACGGAATTGCTGCTGCATGAGGCAAACCTAAAACTCTTCAGCCTGGAAAAGATGACAGTGGGGATTGAGGCCTGACAAAGGTCTAAGGAAGTATGAGTTGCATGGAGAAGATTGAAACTGGTAGTTCTTGTGCAAGAACTTGATGGGGGCATTGCTTTAAGCTAGTAGCTTGTAAACCAACAGAAGGAAGAGCTGCTTTGTACAGCAAGTCATGTGCTGCTAAAATTTTTGTGATAGGTCTGGAGGTTAATAGGTAAGTACTTAAAGGAATCCCTTGTGGGTTATCAAATAGACAAACTGCAGGAAGTTTCAGGAGCTGGAAGTACTTGGAGGATGGGAGAGTGGCTGGAGGAAGTGTAATACTTATGCTGTTCTTAACCTTCCTTAGGCATCTACTTGCAGCTACTTTTGGAGACCGGATACTGAGCTAAATGGACCTTTGATACAATCTACTACAGTATTTATTATGCTGTCTTACTGGTGTGTGATCTGGTTTGGGTGCAGAGGGGTTTGATTTCTTTTATAAATTTGAATTTTCTTGAGGGGACTGTTTATGTATTGAAATGAGACCAAAACTTTTTACTTGCTTCTTGATGAGTTGTATACAAACATGTAATTTTGAATTGTGCTTATTTTCAAAGATATGTAGAGGTTTTAGTTAATTCCTAATTTCTTGTTCATCTAGATAAGTAAAGTATTCAGAAAAAGAGATTTTCTTACTGCTATACTGTATCCAGCCTTTGATCAACATTTAGCAGATTGTGAAGACTTAAATAGTTAAATTACTGTAGAAATGTGATGCAGACACTGCTGAGTAGTACCACTTCATGCTGGATGCAAGTACTTTTTCTGCAGCACCTGATGACTGCTTGAATTGTGATGTAATGAAAAATGGGAAACAAAGCTATCTGGCACAGTAATAAAAACTTCACACAGTACTTACTATCCTAGATGCAGTAACATGAGTTAGGAATGTTCAGTCATCTTTCTGAAAATCTATTGCATTTGGGCTTTTTATTAATCTGGAGTTTATATCAAAAGGAACTCATACATGTTAACAGCTCCTTGTTAAAACCATAGAGTATATTGTCACCAATATCTTTGTTGTAGCAACAAGTGACAGTCACAGGTGAACTGCCGAACTGGCCTTTTCCTGTGTTAAAGGGCAGGATTTGAGTGCAGGAAGTGAAACAGATAAGGGTTGTGGGGTTATTTTGATTTAATTTTTTTTTTTTTTATTTTCTTTCCCAAGAGGAGTTGTTTTTTTGTTTGTTTCTGAACCATTAAAAGAGGCATTCCTCTTTAAGGGAGTGCTCCAGCAGAACTGCTGCTGGTGTATGGATGATGGTGTATGCAGCAGTGCACATGTACTAAGGAGTAGTGTGTGTGTGTACTAGCACTGCGTTCCCTGTAAATGTTTTCTTCAGTCAAAAAGACCATCAGTTTTGAGGGAACTACTCTTGGAGAATGAAGGAGAAGATCTATCATGTATACCTTTGCACGCTACTGACATAAATCACTTTGGAACAATTGACCTAGAATTAAAAAACGACATATTCTTTATCTTAATTGTCTTAATCATTGGGGAGTATGAGTAATGTATATAACTTACATCAGCTGTTTTGCAGTGTGTTCATATTACCTGCTATACTTCTCTTGTAAAGAAGGGAGAAGCTGTAATATCTAGGCAAAGAACAGGATACCACCTAATTTGTTTACACTGGAATAAAAATTCATCTGTGTATAACTTGAGCATGCATACTCATTTAACAAATCAATCAGTAATGCTATTCTATATTAACATTATTTGATAGCCAAGCGGGCTATGTATATATATATTTGGGGTTTTTATAAAGCTGGATGTTTTTTAGGTTGTGATATAAAACAGGGATTAGAAAATTCACCATAGCAATGAACTTCTATTCAAAACTTGGGAATGTTTTGATTCTTTTGACAGAACAAGAGGCCCATTGCAGTGAATATTTTTGGTCGTTTTTTTTTTGTTTGGGTTTAGTGTTGAGTGATTCAATCATACAGATTATTTCCTGATAATCCTAATTTTTTCCTGTACTGTCCATTGTCTGAAATCATCTTTTGGGATGCTTAAAATATCCCAGTGTTTCATCTCGTCAATCAAAATGTTCTGCTCTATTTTTACTCAGTACAAAATCCTGGTGTTGAAGCTTCCTGCTATAATGCTATATATGTTCACTCTGTTCACATAATGAGCATATGTTTTGAAGCAGTTGCTTTTCAAGGTCAGTGCTTTTTCAGACAACTGCACTGCAATATGAGTCATAGGAGGTAATGACATAAACCAGTTGATGTAAAAACACTGGCTTTAGGATAAGCACCAACTGAAACTGAGCAGAGTTCTCAGCCCCTTATTTTCCTCCTCTGTCTGGTCACAGTAGTCATTAGAGGATATGATGATCCAGAATTTTACTTCTCTCCTCTCTGCTCATTTGCTGTAGGAAGCAGTTTTCTCACCCAGGTTCACCAGGCCAAAGAAAAGAATCACACTTGAGTGAGTCTCTGTCTGAAAGTATGGCAAAAATTGTCCTCAAGCTTTATTCTGAAGATTACTTCACCTTTAAAAATACAGCCTTTCCATTTTGGAATAGGCTTTGGAACCGAAAATCCATAGCAAGACATGCAAAAATTTTAAAGAACAATTTAGAGTAAGCAATGAGGACTTCCTCATGATCTGACACTGATTCTTCAGTGGACAACATAGT
>JAVHNF010074296.1:0-20691 GCA_034783455.1 Micropsitta finschii
ATGATCGTAAGTTATTTGGGATAGGAGAAAAAGAAATCCGTATTACCTCCCCAAAGTACTGAAGAATTGCAGCCTCCATCTCCTTAGATGAAATAAAATAGCTCATCTGGCAGAATGAGTTCTGTGTTAAAATACTAGCAAGCAGTTAATTATGATAGTTTAATACAGGTTTTCATTTCAAAATAAGAAAACCTCCAAGATCATGTGCTTCCTGAAAACTTCTGACCAAACTCTCACTATGCAGGTAGTACAAAACTCTGACATCCTGACTCACGGCCTAATGCTTCCTTTCATTTTACTCCTACAGTCCAGAAAATTAACAGAATTAATTACTGTTTGCAAGGCATAATGAAAACTTTATAGACAGAAGTCAACAGCTGGATCTCACAACTATGTATTGGCTAATTCTGACTCTGTTTCAGAATAAATATGTACAACCCAGTGTCAGTATGCAGGAACTCACCTGACATTGTCTGTTCCAGCCTGTGGATCAGTGACTTTTTAGCACATTCAACGTCAGGACTTGGGTAATCCAACACCTGCCTGCACCAAACTAAGGGACTGACGCATTTTTGCACTGGAGTCAGTTTCTTCTTTGGGGATGTATATAACCTGAAAAGGCAATGAAAAACAATTATGAAGATTGGCAAAGTGAGCTTAAGATCAGGCATGTAACAAAATACCACATACAATGCTATTTCTATTTTCATACTGTATGTACAGTACAATCCAAAATGATAAAGAAAGCACAAGTTTTACCTTTAAATTAACTATTCTGGATATAGTATAATACTGATAACATATCGCTACCCAAGGACTTCTGGCAAGAAGCAATGCTGTATTGCTACACTGGAATACACTGACTGATATGCCAGGAAGAAGAAAAAAAGCCCCAAACATTTTCAATTTTCAGACACCTTAGGTATATGGACAATTACCCTATGTCACATAAATGTACAAATAGGGATTAATCTCTTCAGATTTAAGCAACATTCACCTGAAAGAAGGTAATAAAGCACTATGCAATAAGCAATGGCTGTTTTCCTAAACACAAAGATGTAATAAGTGATAAGCATCTTACTAGCCAAGGAACGGTGCAAAAGTCCACAGAACATTTCTACTATTTCAGTAGCCTTGAACAATAAATATTTTACTTTTACTTATAATTTGTATCTGAACACTGAACAAAGAGACTATCTCTGTCCTAAGGGGTACACAGACAAGCATTAAAAACAAGGAACAAGAGATAATACACATAAATTGGAGAGAAACAATGAGATCATACTGTTCTGCAAGACATGCTGAGGCCTTAGCCCATCACCATTTCCATTCATTTATTTTTAACATCAGCATTCCGTGACTGAAGAAAGAAGTATTCTACTCTAAAGGCTCTAGAAATATAGTTGAAAATTTCTCCCCCCTCAAAAAACAGATTTAAGGTAAAGTCATCACCACACTTTCAAAGTACAGATATTTAAGCCTTATATTTGGACTAGAACCAAACCTGGAAATGTGCTTCAGCAACAGATAAGAGTGAACTGTAAGATCTACAGCTCTAACTAGAGCTCATACAGAAATGGTTTAAATGAGTGTTTCTTGTTAGAATAATAACAGACTTCACAGTCAAAGTGGTTGTACGCTACACACTAACTTGGGAACATTTGACAGCTTAATCAGCCATGCTCCCATACAAACCAGGAAAAATTCTTGCTTCCTTTATGCCAGTGACATCAGCAATACAGAAGTTATTTTCCGTAGAAACTGTCTTTACTTTATTATTAGCTGATCCTTCCTCTGTAATTCTGGAACTTGAACTCAGTTTATTTTATAAACAGCTTTGAAAGAGTTTTTTTTAATTACTACCCTTAAGGTCTCTTCTTACAAAAGCTTCCCAAGATGCATGCTTATAAAACCACCACAACATCTCGCCCAAAACACTGACCACCATTTACAGCACTCTGAAACACTCTTCCTTCATAAGCACTGAAATTAGAAAGCTATGTCTGCAAATGTATGAGAGACGATTTTTATTAGCTGCCATATCTTCAAACAAAAATGAAGCTGTTTGCAGCAATGCTAATAGCTACTGCCGCACTCTATAGTCCATGTGGCCTTCGCTCTGGGCAGTAACATGCTGGTTGTTAAAACTGATATTTTAGAAATCCTTACAGACTTCACAGGCACCCTGCCCACAAGAAAAGCTAAGTCTATCATGAATTTATAGACCTCAAGATCCTTGGAAAGCACAAGAATCAGTTTTTACAATTCTATGCAAACAATTACACAAATTGCTATACTTGCTGCAATTATATCCACAGAGTTAAAACTAACATTTAACATTTACTAAATCTTTAATACTTCAAATTTATTGTCTTTTTTGCATTCATTTGCCTGCACTCTTTTCTGTCCTAAGGTATGTTTATGCAATACAAAGTGTTAAAAGCAACTAAGCCAACTTTTGTGCTGTACAAAGTGTACCCGTAGCTCTCTGTACAGCTGACATGCCTTGCTGCGTTTGAGAAGTTCCATACACATTTGAAGCATTTACAGTAATACCCAGTATAACAGGCAAGAAATTAAAGTGTGTGTCCTCTCTGAGAGACATACAAATGGGGCATCTTCAACAAACCTACCTGACTAATCAAAATGGCACCTGGTATTTTAAGCACTTAAAGCATTATTTTCTGCAATTCCCAATTGTGGCATTTGTTTCACACATGGTTTATTTACTGAAGCAACCCAGGCTCATGCAGCTCCCACTTTTCCACCTCCCTTTCTAACCAAACATACATTGCAAATTCTCCCACCTCTTTCCAGTCAACTGCTTTTCCTTTAACAGCTTTGTTTCACATCTCACATTAAAAAAAAAAAAACAAACAAACAAACAACAAACCCCAGAACTGTAGAATATATATACTTCATGAAAGTCCACTACCTCATGGCAAACATGTGCATTGATGCAATAACACAATGGCTTTTTTGGGACAGTTTCTTGTACATTCTGCAATTGTAATGTCTCATTATTATAAAGCAGCAATCTTAATTTCCCACCTGACAAATAACAGCCAATCTCAAGTTTTGAAGCTGAGATAACCCTACTTGCATTGCTTCATGTGGATTTATAAAACAAAAGACCAAGGGTAAGGCTAAAAATCAGAGCAATGCTTTTACTACTTCTTCCTCTCTTCTGAACAGCAGGAAGAGAAAAAGAGCAGAAAGTAGACTATGAAACGTGTATAGGTAACTAAGCAATCTCTGTTAAACTACAGTTTAACCCAAAACCACAGGTTCTCCTTAGCTGAAGAGCTTTCCAGAAGAGATTAATTTCCATTTGTATCCATTAATGCATTCTTACAGCAATGCAATGGCACTGACTGGCAACTTTAAGAGTGAGGATTACCAGCATGACTTCATACCTCTTAAAACACTACTAAATCACTTTCTCAAAACAGGAAGTTGATAATCATTGAGGAAGCTGACACCTTACAGTTACCACCCCCACTACAAATGGTAACACACCAGAAACCTACACTTTACTACTCCCTTGTGGAGAAATTGAAGAGTCTACAGTTCAGTGACACATGGTCAAATAAAAGAAAACAGCATATAAGAAGCAGCCCAGGCACTTTGATCTATTTTGAAACAGCTTTAAGAAGCCCAGACACCATGATTCTGCACCCACACTCCTTTCCTTCAGCTGTCACTAGTCAACTGTGCCAATCTGAAGTTTAAAGCAGCCAGGGGCTCTCCTGAGTAGTTCCGGGAAGACACAGCACAAAAACAGCAGAGGTTTTGCAGAAGGATTACTGTCACTACAGGCTCATACGATAACGCCAACCAAATAGGGCAAGCTGTAGCATGTTGCAGCAGGACACAGCTGAGTCTGAAAAAGCTTTGAAGAAAGAGGACACAACACTGAGGCAGGAATGGAATATCTTCCTAGGGATTACCTCATCTGAGGAACACCTCCCAGTGCATTAAAATACAAGAGGTTAGCTGCCACAGGCATGAAACCAGAAGGCAAGCTTCTAATCAGAAATCGAAATCCTTCTATTGCTCAGTGCAAAAGTGAAAAACATGCAGATGAGTATGAAGTCACAGATCTGAATTAGAAAGAAGATGGCAAGTGGAAGGAACTTGTATTACAGCTTGTTTATTTTACCTACAAAGCAAATTTTATTTTACCATAATCATTTCAAGCATTTTATTTTACCTTAAGCAAATTTTATTTTACCTGTACTTCACCTTAAGTTTATTTTACCTTAAGCAAAAAGTGGCAGTTACAATAGAGGCAATGAAACAAGAGAGTGGACAAAACATGTTACAGGCAAAAGCAGGATCAAGAATGTTATCTGAAGAGAAGATATGAAGAAAACAATTGAAATCTCAGGACAGATCGGTAACAAATTCCCCTGAAATACAGGAGGGAAATTCCACAGTGAAGTGCTACTTAAGTCAGGAGACAAAAATATTGGACAGCCTTGGAAATAGACAGCCTAGAAATCAACAGTGCCAATCTAAATTTTAGATCTAAAACTGTCAGGCAATCCTATCTGAAGCAATTTAAATGAGTTAAAATTTAAGATGGATTTTTTAACAAACATCTACAGGTAAAGAGCTGAAGAGAATCTCTGCCTGTAAAGAAAAAAAAACAAACTAAGCAACATCGCGGCACATATCTGGCCCACACATTTCCTCTTTCCTCCTCCCCCACTCCTGCAAAGTTCCTATCCTGCAGTTGTAACTGACTGATTTGGTCAGCCTGTAATTACTAATTTGTAGGTGTACTTAACTGAATGCTTCTAGTTCTGAGAAACACCAGCTACAGCAAAATTCAGTTACTTCAAAAATAAGGATATCAATACTACAAAAATGCTTTGGCCATCTTATCAAAACTTCATATTAAAGCAGCTCGTTTCAATTACATGCGACTTTGAGGCAAAATTGAGAGTATTCAGAGAGCTTGTAAAATGCAATTGGGAACACAATTACCTTCCTGTCACCAACAATTAAAGATAGTTAGCTGTGCCCTGACTAGTTACTGGAAATTATAGCCATTATTCATTTCCTGGTCTCCAAAGAACATGTAGCTGTCTGAAAGGGATGTTGCAGAATGAGAAATGGGGCCTTCAAAAGCTTGGAAGACCCCTCTACACTACCATGCAGCTTCCCTCAAACTGTCAACCAAAGCCCGTACAAGTTTCCACTGTTTAAGAAACTTTTCAGAAGAAATTTCTGAAAGCTTATATGCTCTAATATAGTATTGTTGATACTTAGAATAGAAAAAAGTTGAGAATTTCTGTGTCCTATTAAAAGCGTTCAAAAAAAAAAATTCTGCTTAATGACTAGGACTGAGAGCTCTATCAACACCTACAAGAAGCAGAACTGTGAATCATGCCTAAACCAGACATAATTATAAAATAAACTTCAGGAATACCATTAAGACAATAAACAAAATCGGTATCAAGCTTTCATGATATACAAACATGAAGCATGTTTAGAAGTCAAGAATATCACAGAAGGTAGAAACAGAAGAAAGTTCTCATCAGGATTCTTCCTCCAGTCCTAAAACACCTGTTTCACAACAAACATGGACATCTAAAAGACATTAGTCAAATGGAGTATTATTTCACATTACCAGTTGCTTCACTTGATAACTAGGTAAATTCTGCAACCTTTAGTTCTCCTACATGCTCGTTTTCACATTTTCTTCCTAGTCTGAGAAGACATTACCCAAATTTTGTTTAAAATCAACTTTAAATCAGACTGACATTTAATCTGCCACAAAATGAAAAGCATCAATTTCTCTTTTACTTAGGTCACAGGGCAGAAATTGATCAGAACCTGTCCAGTTTCCAAGAAGCCTACCACATTAATACAATGAAATTTTAGCAGTTGAATAAGAAACGCTGCAATGTAATTTCAGCGTTGGATTTTCATTCAGGTGCAGTTCTATCCCAAAAGACTCATCCTATATTTTACTAGTTCACTGTGGCAAACTGTGGGGTTCCAAACCAGTGTTAGTGTTCAAGGGACATCAGGTAATACGAGATGATAGACAGTCCATTACAGATGACAATCATGCTTTTATCCTGTACCTCAAAATAGCCACTTGGCCAACTAACTAGAATGGATGGCTCGAATGGAAATATAAACAATTAAACATAAGCACCAACTTAATAGAAGTAGCTGCTGAATGAGACTGTGTGTAATAGTAAAAGTACATGCCTTCCATTTTAACTAAAAAGGATACACAATCAATCTGAGGTCTTCAAAACCACTGAAAATATTACTTTGAACTATTAATATAAACAACACACCAATAATTTCACTTCAAACACAGTAACTGCCTTTAGTTTGTATATGAAGTTAGTCACCTGAAAGCTATTTCAGCCCTACCAAGGAGACTTCAGATTGCACCAACATGAAAACATGGAAAGTGCTAGGCTAGGTTTTGTAGCACCATCATTTAAAGAGGACACAACTGTTCTAAGTTTGCTGAGCAATTAGAAATGCAAAATAGATACACCGCAAGCCCTATTCTCCCTTATGCACACACCACATATAAATTTTAAAGAAAAAAAGCACTGTATGTTTGGCTCACATTCAAAAGAAAGCGTCCCAGAGAGCATACATGACAGCGTGACAAGTTACAGTGGATTAACAGCACATTAACTCATCTACAATAATTGCCCATGTGTGCATATTTATCCTGCAATAAACTTAAAACAGCTCACTTTTAAGAAGCATAGCAAGCCACCTTGCACATTGTTACCAAGTTGTCTCAAATGTGCTGTACATCCACACCCAACCTTACCCAGCAAGTCAGGCAAGGAGCTGTACACCAGGTCTCACCTCTCTGAAGATTTCTCCACTCTAGTCCCCTTTCCTGCCCTTTTGTCTTTTTAATTAACTAATAAAAACCTGTTGAGATTCAAATATTAAGAACTTTAGATTTGATGCAACCTGGCTGAAGAACAGCTAAATTGGAACACCCACAGAACAGATTACCAAAGTCACTGTAACTTCTTGAAGAAGTAATTAGCAGGCCTAAAGCAAAGTCTCCATGGCACTAGGTACAGCTCAGTATTGTGTGCATGTGCGTATGTGCCTATTTGCAACCTTCAGTACCCTACTAGGAAGAAAGTTTCAGCACACTAAATGGGATTCAAAAACATACAGCCAAGAAACTCAATCTAAATTAGCTGACATTTTTATTAACATAAAATTTGAAGATCCTCTCGTGTGCAGAACTATATAAAACTTAAAACAGAACTGGATTTAAATAACCACAGTGAAAAAACAAAAAACAAAACAAAAACAAACCAAACAACACAAAAAGAAACCATCAAAAAACAAAGCAAGCAAGCAAAAATATAAATGGTGCCAAAGTTCACTAGCATTGTATTAGCTATTTAATTGCTGATACTGCTACTAAAGCAGTAATATCAAAGTTCTTTTCACTTGTTATTAATTCCAGTTAGTGCTACCTTCCCCTTTCATTTTTCATTTCACAATTCTGTCTTGTGTAGACTTCTCTAAAAGCATTTAAAGAATTAGAAGCTAAAAATGAGCTGATCAACTCCAAAATGTAGACTAAAACACCAACACATCACATTCCAGTACTGATTTCGGTCAGACTATCAACTGTTCCACCTTAAACTCATAGTCAAACTTCACAGGCACTAATCTCATGTAAGCATTAAATGTAAAGCAATGTCATTTTATCAGTGTCATTACAAGAATACAGACAATTTCATAATTGAGTATATGAACACATGGACTGAAGAACGCCAGCACTACAGAAAGCAGAGATAAGAACAGAGGTGATCAGCACCCTTCATCACCTATTTTCTGCCGCAGCAAAGTCCTTGTGAAATCAAAAGTAAAGACAAACCTAAGCTTCTCTATATAGACAAACAAAACAGGCAAGATTAATCCATTTTTTGTACAAGCCATGATTTACATTTAGTTTGTTTCCATGTGAGGTTTCCTCAGTTGGTAAGTGGTCTTTGACTTCTACACTGGTATAAAAAAAAAATCCACTTAGTCATATTACCCTTCCTATTTTCACAGGCTTGTTTCTTCTTGACTGCTTCACTCTGCAAATTTCCACCTTCATTTAGAGCAATAACCTCCATCCATCAAGTGCACAAAGTTATCCAACCCTCATGAGAAAAAAAACAAAAAAAAACAAAAAAAACAACAACAAAAAACTTAGTGCCTTAACAGTAGAATTAAATGGTGTTCTGAAATTCCAGGAGTTTGATTTCCATTTTTATAGCACAATTTGGAAAAATAAATTAATCATCAATCAATCTAGCAAACCCACACATCATTAAGTGCATAGTAAACTATAGCATGAAAAGACAGGTTTTTTCAATTACGTAGCCATAGTTCTTCATGTGTACAACAGTAAGTAAATTTTGACAAGTGCTCTTTTCAAGGGGTCTTTTCTGTCTTAGTCATTGACCCATGTCTGAGGTTCAAAATTAGTATTATAATCACTGAAATATTAGGGAAGGAATGAAGGCATGTAATTGTAATAGTCTGCAGTGAAGTTTTATTGGTTTTTGACAACTAGAACTTGCATAGAAACATGACTGAAGCCACAGTAACAGGCAGCATAAGTAACGTGACAAACACCTGACGCCAGCAAGAGCTCAGCAAACTACACTGCCTGCCCCACGTGTGTCCAGAAATGCACACAAAACCATACAGCATTTATACCATCACTGTCACCATATGCTCTGTTGTGACATTAGCTTCCACTGAAGAAATGCACTGTCACCCATGACTTAGGATTAATATATAAAATAACATTTCTTGTCACTAGAATTCATGCCATTCACAAATGTGTCCACCCTGCTCCAAACTCGCTGTGCAAATTTAGCATATTCTGTTTCCCCCAAGTGCTATAGACAGTCAATTATAAGCCATGAGCTAAGAAGCAAGAGTAGCTGCCTTGCAGATTCATCACCAGAAGATGATGCCTTCCGTTAATTTAGTAAACTCGTGTTGGATAAGAATAAACTTATGTTCTCATACTTCTCCAGTGGATCGGGCTGGACATCAGGCAAATGACTTCTCCGAGGAAGCACACACACAGTCTCCTCCCTAAGCAACTACAACATTGCTCATGCATGGAACCATTCCAGCATTTTTAAATGTGTTTCTAACTCTGAAAGGCATTTTTGTTTGTTTTTTAAACTGCATATTCAGTCACAAAGACTTTTGCAGATGAACCTACAACCAGTTCTGACCCAAGTCAAGACTGCTTTTGTTACACTTTTCCTGCCACCGCACACTCCCTTTGTTTCTCTGTTGACACCGTGCTCCTCCCACCATTTCTTTAACACTGCTCCTCAACTGGTGTCATAGGAAACTTTAAAAAGACAGCTGGAGAACAGCCTGCTGTTTAAAGAGAGCAAACCTTGATTCTCAGTAGAAGCTCTTCCAAGTGTAATAAAGAGAAGGTGAACAGCCACCTACAGGTGTTTCTGCTAGAGCAGCAGGGCTGGCAGTCCAATTATAAGAGAGAAGCCACCTAAGGTAAACCATGGTCCTACACCGTTAACAATAAACGAAAACACCTAAGGACGACACATTTATGAGATGAAAGAGTATATTACGTTTGCTGTCTTCAGAACTGAAAGAAATCAAGACTCAAAACACGGTTGCTGCACATCTGAAGAAGTGCAACAGTACCTGTGGGCTAATCTTGCACTACCCCAGGCATTTTCCACGAGTTTCTCAACATCTCCACACCTGAACTTGCAAAAACAGTGGCAACTGATTTTGCGCCGGAACTGGAGCATGCTCCGGTCTCCCAAGCGACCCGACGTAGTACTCCCGCTGCGGCCGAACAAAAGCACAGAGCTGCAGGCCGCAAGGGAGGTGCAATGTTATGTGCAGAAACTAAAATACCCTTCCTCTTGAAGGCTTCGGTACCTCTTGGAGAACTAATTCCTCCATCCAGCCCCAGAGGGCGAGGCTACCTCCCTACACAAAGCCCCGAGACTACCTCCGACACCAGGCACACGCCTGAAAACGGCCCCTTCCTCCCAGGGACGCAGAGGTAAAGGAAGGACAGTACCCCCCAACCTCTTGGCGAAGGGGGGCGGAGAAAAGGTACTGCCCACCCCATCCCCACCCCGGCCGCCTCCTCACCAGCCGGTCTCGTCCTCCTCGCAGCTGGCCAACCTCTCCAGCTCCTCCGGCCTGAGCAGCGCCGCGTCGTCCAGGAGACCATTGCCTTCCTCGGCCGCGCCGCTGCCGAGCTCTTCGAGGGGTGGCCGCCGGGCGGCGGCCCTGGGGCTAAGGCAGCGGCCGTCGGGCGGAGAGGCGGCGGCGGGGGGGGACGGGGAGGGCCCGCCGCTCAGGAGTCGCTTGGGGCTGGCGGGGCCGGCCGGTAGGGCGCCGTGGCGGCTGCGGAGCTGTTCGTTCTGCTTCTCCAGCTTCTTCACCAGCTCCTGCAGCTTCCGCACCTCTGCGTCCGCATTCACACCCGAGCCGACGTCCTCCATGGCTCCCGCCGGCAGAGGAGCGGCTACGCGGGGAAAGGCGGCCGCACCGCCCCGTCTACATAGCCGGGCAGGCCGCGGGCGCTACTGCCACCGCCTCCTCCTCAGCGGCGCCGGCGGGGCGGGGCACGGGACACGCATCCGGCCACCGCCATTTTACCATCTCCGCCCTGACGTCATGGGGGTGACCCGGAACTGTCGCCGCTCGCGGCTGTTCCTGACGGGGTGGGACCTTCCCTGGCGGTAGCCGAATTCGGTCACGTGCGTGGCGTCACTCCCTCAACGCAGGCGGGCGGGGGGCCGCGCTCCTCGGGGGACGACCCAGCCCTGCCCGCCGGCAGTCTCGTCCCGTAGGGGCCGCAGATCCCAAGCAGCCGTTACACGGCACGGGGAGGGCGCGGGATACTTTTCCCAAATCCTCTACAGGGTACGAGGTGCGCCCCTGCTCCGGGGCCTTGGTAATGATCATGGGCCCTCCTGTGAGACGGGCATGTTAACTGTTTGCTTTTCGTGCTGTATAAATATATATATTCATATAAAATGTGCCAGTAAGTGTCTTAGACCCTTATGTTTGAGGAATTAGTGGGTCCAGGAGTTTGAAGTCTCCAAACTCCATCTGCTGGTGTAGTGGGGATGCTCAGCCTCCCCCCATGACACTGTGGGGCATTGTCCTTAGAACTAGTCTTCCACACCCTTTTTCCCCTTCTCAATCTCCGTCTGCTCAACAGGTTCATTGTGGAGCCTATATTTGCTGGGGAGTAGAAGGTAACCGGCAAGCAGGCTGGAGGGGAACTGGAGCCTGCAGGAGATAACCCTGTACATGACTGTCATTTTCCAGACAAGGGAAGGAAAGAGGGGAATGAGACTGGTGCTTAGACCTGTGAGGTATGCTGGGAAGGTGCAAGGCTTGGGGGCACCATATGCCACATGATTGTGTTTGGGTTATGCTAGGTATGGTGCATGGACTGTTGGGGCTGCCAGACATGAGTATACAGCATTATTATGTATGGGGACAAGGCTGGGGTCACTTCCTCACCTTATGCAATATTCTCCCCTTTGCCTTATACAATATTCTCCGTTTTACATTGAAAATTACATTATATCTTTATGTACAGCATTGTTGAAGAGTTTGTGCTGGAGTCATTATCCACTGGTAGTTAGGTCCTCACCAGAATCTGGGCCTTTGATCCATAAATACAATTTATGTAATTTTTTCTCTAAACCAATATCACCTTAAGTATGTAACTGCGTTAAAATCCTTCCAGGCTGGTATCTTTCAATAAAGCAATTTAAATTACTCTTATGGTAATGCCTTCATTATCTGCTGGCAAAACAAACTTTTTATCAACAGCAAACTTTACCACAAATTTAATATAATTGTCACAACTGTAAGACCATTAAATAGTTTTGGCTTATGAGCTGAGAGCTTTGGAACTCTGCTTATTGATACCACATTATTAACAATCAATGGCAACCCCTGGAGGCTGGTCAGTAAACCAGTTTGCAGATTCAGCTCATTCTCTCTTAATTCTCTCTTGGTATCAAGTGCCTTAAGGGAATCCAGATATATTCTGTTAGCACAGTTGCTTTATTAACAGAACTTGCAGTCCTCCAAAAAGTTTTTTACAATAAGGATCTTGTGTGGCACTGACAGTTCAGTGACACTGCTGACAATTCAGTGGTTGCTGGGTGTAATAGCAGTCTTAACCTATGTAGGGAACTTTATTCCAACTATGAATATTTATTACTAGGACCACACAATACAGATTCCTTGTTCTTCTTCAGCTATCTTCAGTCCACATGTTGGTGGCATGATAAACCTTCAGTCACTTGATTAATTGTGATTTTATAATAGCAACAGAAGGTCAGTCCTTTCTACCCTGGGATCAGGATGGGGCTTGTGGCTGGGACTGGCGGGGAGTGACAAGAGTGTGAAGTGGGGCTGTGAGGAAGGGCTCTGCCAGGAGACACAGAGTGGGGAGAAGGACCAGGACCAGAAAGAGCCTCTGGATCCTGGGAGCTGCTGAGCCAAACTGCAGCTGTTTGTGGCAATTATGTCATATTTAGGGTCTTCCTCTGTGATGACCTCTGAGAGCCCCTGATGTGCACAGCCTGTATCCTGCCACGCCTGCCCTCCCATTCCCTTCCCTCCCCTCTCCTTCCTTCCCCTCTTTTCTCCTCTTTCCCCAGCCCCTTTTGTGGTCTGCCTGTCCCCTGGATTCTCTACCTCAACTTTCTGTCCTCTGCTGACACCATTACTTTGCTGCCAGTAGCTCTAGGAGTCATTTCTCCCTACAAGCTACTCTCCTAGCAGGTGTGTGGATCCGGTGGGTGTGTGTGTGAGAAAAAAGTTTGAGAACTGATGAATCATCTGCTGTTTTCTACAAAGAGTAAAGTTGACTGGGATGAACAAAGGGAGTCATTGGTTAATAGTCACCA
Source organism: Micropsitta finschii (assembly GCA_034783455.1). NCBI lineage: Eukaryota > Metazoa > Chordata > Aves > Psittaciformes > Psittacidae > Micropsitta > Micropsitta finschii. The sequence goes on from JAVHNF010074296.1 coordinate 12,963, forward strand.
TAGCCTGTGGTTGAATAGCAAGGGCCATGATCCTGCCTTCTCATTCATGCTTGTGCTGTGAGTGCTCTTCTCATGTTTTGGGAACTGAGGAGCAGCAAGGCTTGGGCCAGAAGCTTCCTACTAAATATCAGGTCAATAATGGGCTTTCATGAGCTTCTCAGTCATCAGATTTCAAGCTTGCACTGGCCAGATGTTAGAGACCATACCCAAGCAGAGGCCCCTGTGTGATTATACACAAGTAGCATTAATCGATGGTAATGCCACAAAAATGAGATCTTTCCACTTTGTCATAAGAGCAAGTCCTCTGAATGTGAAATTAGACCAGTTGCAGATCTTTTCCTGAGTGGCTGCAGTTGATGCCTGTGCTGTCTTTTCCACACACATGGAGAAGGAAGGGAAAAGCACCATTTCTACAGCAGTATTTTCAAGATCTCAATACCTGCATGGATGCTTTGCTTCTCTGACATGGGGCAGATCACTTCACGTGATGAGAGGAAATGAGGAGCAATCACTCCAAAAGAAAAGAAGCCTTAGCAAGGCTCTCATATCGCCCAGGTTATTCCACACACCCCTCTGACAAGGGGCTCCTGAGAAAAAGGCCACCAGGTCCCTTGTTTTGATGGCCCTTTGAGCTCTTTAGCATGAACAACCCTATAGTTAGTTTCTCATGGCTGTAGTTGCTTCATTGTTGGTTTTACATCTGGCAAAACGGTTGGAATCTTGACTTTGAAACCTTCAGTTGTTTCAAACTGAAACAAGTGGGAGAACAAAAGATCCCTCAGGGGAAAGATTACATGAAGATGGGCAGATGCATCTGGTGGGAAGTTAACATTTGTAGCAAATATTTAACTTCACGCCTGGAAAACTAGACTGGTTTATAAGCAGCTTTGTTTAGTTTCTTGCAGAAAGTTGTTGCCTGTCAGACTTCTCAAAGGAGGTGTTCAACAGGCCCACACATGCTCGTGTTAGGCAGTGTTTATCTAAACCTTTGACAAAATAGAAAGTATAATTTGTCATTACAATGCGTTGTATGTGCACATATTGTGTGCACAGTAGAGTAAGTATGCCTCTTTCATAACATGTCCCTTTCAGAATTAATTTCAAAACTGTTCATCTGGTTCTACTGAAAGAACCAATGTTGCAACTTCAATTATTTAGAAAAGATGTCTCTGAGTATATCTGCCCTTGTCAGTGGTGAGACAACAAATTTAGCCCTTTAGATTAGATTTATGTTATTTCCAAACTCAAAAATACAGCCGGTGTCTCTGCACACACCTACAGTAACTGTCCCCTAGAAACTGTGAGCAGCAGTGAACTTTGTAAAGGCATTGATGCATAAATGCACTTAAAAATCTTTATAAATATTTTTTAAAGGGTGTTCACAACTGACACTATCATGGGCGAGAGACCAACATTCAGTACACTGGTCTTCTTGCCAAGTTACAAGCCTGCCTGAAAGGCAGGCAAGATTCCAGCTAAGTTTTGCCATTGAAAGTAGATCTTTGGTATCATGAAGTATAACATGTAGTTCTTTGGCATGAATTTATATGCTGCTTCTTTTCTGCACAGAAAAAATGTTAACATTTTGACCACAGCCATCTTTAAACATGTATTTTATGCTTCAAAGATGGAGCAAGAGCAATTCTAGGATATTGTGTGCAATATCTCTGGATGAGGCTGGTATTCATGGGATACCATGTGGCTAGAAAATGAATGAATAAGTATGTACTTCAATCTTTATTATTTGTATAATTAATTTAATGAATACTTTTTTCAAAGATTATCATCACAATTGAGCATTGTAATAAATCTTCTCATCACAGAATCACAGAACAGCTGAGGTTGGAAGGGCCTCTGGAGGTCAGCTGGTCTAACCCCTCTGCTCAAGCAGGGCCACCTAGAGACAGTTGCCCAGGACTGCATAGGGTTTTGAGTATCTCTAAGGATGGAGACTCCCCCACCTTTCTCAGCAACCTGTGCCAGTGCATCATTACCTTCATAGTAAAAAACCAAACCTGTCTCCTGATGTTTAGGCAGAGCCTCCTGTGTTTCAATTTGTGTACATTGCCTTCGGTTCTGTCACCAGGCACCACTGAAGAGAGCCTGGCTCCGTCCTCTTTGCATCCTCTCTTCAGGCTTTTATACATATTAATAAGACCCTCCCTGAGCTTTCTCTCTTGAAGGCTGAATAGTCCCATCTCTCTCAGCCTCTCCTCACAGGAGAGATGCTCCTGTCCATTTGTCACCTTTGTGGCCCTTCGCTGAACTCTCTTCAGTTTCTCCTTGTTCTGAGGAGCCTAAACCTGGACACAAGACTCCACTTGTGACCTCACCAGTACTGAGTAGAGGGGAATGATCATCTCCATTGACCTGCTGGCAATACTTTGTCTACTGCAGACCAGGATACCATTCACCTTCGCTAGGACATGTAGCTGAGTCATGTTCAAGTTGCATTCACCAGGAGCCCCAGTTCCTTTTCTGCCAAGCTGCTTTCCAGCTGGGTGACTCCCAGCACACATTGGTGCATGGGGTTGATCCTGCCCAAGTGCAGAACTTTGCATTTGTCTTTGCTGAAGTTAATGAGGTTCCTGTCAGTCCCATTCTCCAGCCTGCTGAGGTCTCTCTGGATGGCAGCACGACCCTTTGGTGTATCAGCCACTCCTCTCAGTTTGATGCCATCATCAAACTTGCTGAAGGTACCCTCTGCCCCATCATCCAGTGAAGTTGAACAGGAGTGGACCCAGCATTCACCCCTGGAGTACAGTGCTAGTTACTGGCCTCCAGCTAGGCTTCGTGCTACTGACCATCACCCTCTGGGTCCAGATCACTGCAGACAGCCCCCATAATATTTGAATATTCACACTAGGTTCATCATCACGGTATCTGAGTACTTTCAACAGCTTTAGAATCTTTTGCTTCTTTTTTTTTCATATCTGTATGTGCAGTTCGTTAACAAATGCAAGTTCAGTTCTGTCATGGAGTTAGCTACCACTATTTCATGTTTATCAATCACTTGGAAAGAACTTAATTGCTCTTTAGAAAACAGCTGAGCTCAACATACTTAAAATACTGTGGTGAGACCGAAGTGACTCGGGAGACTGGGAAAGGATTTTCTGTTGCCAAAAGGATTCATGATTTATTTTCATTTCCAGGCTGCAGTGATTTCATTCGCTTGGGTAACACTGAGTGAAACCTTGTATGTATGTCTCCACCCTTATGAAGCAATCTTCTGCTCTAACATTCAAAAAAACCTTTCTAAATTTACTGAGATCTCTCCTGGCAATGCTGGAAGGAAGAAGGTATTGTTGTGCTTAAGGAATGTTTTAAAAAGATTTCCCTATGCACTTTTTTAACAGGAAAAAGCACCAAATGTACGTTTCAGAATGCAAAATAATTGAAAAGTGAGCAACTTCCAAACATGTTGGGAGTTTGGAATGCTGTATTTACATGCAGACTGGAAAAGCTAGTATGTTTTAAACATCCTTCTGGTTAGATTTGCATGAAAATTTGCAACTGAATGGGGGAGACAATGCATACAGAGAGCGTAGACCAAATATGTCCATTTTGCACTATACAGAAGGTATCCGTCGCCATCTAGTGACACTGCGTTGTGCCTGAGTCGGAACCAGGCACTTCACTTGAGTGTTCCCAGGGGGGAAGGTTGTGCACCGGGGCTGTTGCCAGGCTTTTCCAGAGGACTTGAGGTAGGCAGACCTTGGTCACGGCTCTGGTGGCTGAGGGCTCAGTCCTGAAGAGGTGTCCCAGACATGGTACAAAGGTGTGTGCAGAGTTTGTGGTGGCACACCTCTTGCCAGATCTGTGCTGTGGGGAGGTAGCACAGGTATGTGCATGCTCTAGCCTCTGTGCTGACAATTCCCTGACCAGATTTTGAGAGTGCTTGGACAGGAGCCCCTGCTTACTTCATGGCTGAAAAAATTCTTTGTATTTGGAGGGTGCCATGCCGTAAATCTTACAGTGTAACAGGTCCCAACACTTACTGATCTTCTCTTCAACACCAGTATTGTGATTTATCACAGTGCCATGATTTTTTGCATTCTGATTTTTGTGTTGTAATTTTTAAAAATATCTCAAGTGAGGCCTGATTTTACCCAACAGTGGTAAAACAACAAAGAATGCATAGTATGGACCAAAACATTCCTGCTTATATTTCTGCTTTTTCTAGTGCCATTCATGCTGTGGTCTCCTGCTGCTTAACTGAACTAGCTGACTCCACAGGGGAGCTGAGTTAGCCACTGTGGTCTGTCAGCAAGGATGAGCAAAAGGAAAGGCCCTGCAGGGAAATAAAAGAAAATTCAAATTCATTTGTTTCCCAGGGCATGTTTCTCAGTGCCTAATTAAATGCATACCTTCTTGCTGAAGTCCACAGGAAGAGCCATCATTCGATTTCCCACTGCGAGAATATTATAGGGTTTGTGAATGACAGGCAAATTGGGAAAATATTGTTTAGAAGCCACAATGGATTACAAGAGCAGGCTGTGCAGGGAGGGTGGGCAGGAGGTCCCCTGGAAGGGGTTGCAGGAAAATGGCCCTCTCAAGGTGGCTTTCAGCAAAGTCAGAGAAGAATACCCTGTTCTCGAAATGGCAGGTCACGCACTATAAGTCAGTGATTTATAGTCAGTGTGAGCGCATATTGAGCCAAAGTAGTTCAGTCAGATAACTGTGGAAGACAACTAGACTTCCTTTAAGCCAGTGCTCCAGAACTTATGTATCCTAAAGGGGAAAAATTACAGCAAATAACTCCATTCACAATTAACTAAGAAACCCTTAATACTGTGTGTAAAGAGAAATCGTACAAGGAACACATAGAATTCTATATAGGCATATTTCTACATGCCAAAAGGCGTATAGAAAGGTGAAAATGTCAAAAGTCAAACTTTGGTAGAGGCTGCAAATGAAATTTGAGCAAATAGTAAAAGCTACCTTGGCCATATAAACAGTAGAAGTGGATACCTTATAGAACATAGATGTGGTTGTACTTAAATATAATATAGGTCCTGCCCCAAACTACCTGAGTATTTGGCTCAGCATCAGTAATGGTAATGCCACAGTACACAGGGGCAAAACCAAGGATGTTCATGAGAATGGGTGTGGAAAGAAAAATTGTTATCTGCAAGGTGAAACCAAAGGGCAAAGAGCTCAGCTGTCAAGGAGGCGCAGTAACTGAGATAATAAAGACAGTGGTAAAAGTTTTAAGGCATTTACTAAAACGGATGGCAATACCATATAATTAAAAAAAAATAATGAAAAATTAAGTAGTGATCTTTAATGAGAAAATTGATCCACTTTTGTGGATCAATTTTCAATATGATTCCAAGTGTATTAGCATGATCTCAAATGCCTACAAGGACTGAACAGTTTGTAAAAGAAATACCTGAAAATGGGAGAAATAGTTACCAAAGATAGATTGTGCCAAATTAACTTGGTATTTTTCTTTGCCAAGATACACAATGATTTTAGAGAATGAAATTACAGTAAAGCAAATCCACATAGATTTCAGTAAAGTCACTGACATGGTTTTATGTGGAAGTCAGTGTGATGATGTGGGGAAATCAGAGGGAAGAAACCACCTGAAGAGCAACAGCAGTGGCTGTACTTACAGGAGACTGCTCAGGCAACGGGGAAATGAGTTGTGTCACTGTGTATTAGGGATTGACTGCATTTGTCATTTGCTAATGATTACATCCAAAGAATAGAAACAATTAATGAAATACACTGGTGACAGAAAGAAGATATCTGGCATGCATAGTAGGACTGAACTGCCATAAAGCAAGGGCTTATTTAACAGAAGTCTAGTGCAACAAAGGCAAGGGACATAGAGACTAGGAAGAATTTCTTCAGGTCCATCAGCTGCTGATGAAAGATGAAGAGAAAGGCCTGGCCGGTTTAATCAGTTGTCCATCACAGGATGTCTAAAGACCACTACTGTGACACCATCATGAAAACTCAAAACACATCTAAAGATCTGTGTAGAGGTGCTGCATTTTGAGTAGGCTTAAGGGAAATATGTATGTAACGATAGAAGCTGATACCTTATGCAGAGTATTTAGAACAGCTCTATCACAGTGAAGCAAGATTAATACATGCGGGTGAACTTCAAGAAAGAGGACCTTAAACTGGCCAAGGAAATACCAATACTTTCAGTATAGACTAGGCAGTGTCTTGTTTAGCTCAACCAGATGTGGTTTCGGAGGGTAACAAGGGGAGGGAGTAACTGGGGAGGGAGAGCTATGCAAGTCGAATGATACTACCTTGAGAACAAATGAATATAAACTAGCTTCCACTGAATCTAAACTGATAATAGACTCCTCACCACAAGTTCATTTGTAATCATTATTATATAATATTATTATTAATAATTTTTAATTATTGAGGAGGGTGGAGACAAACAGCTGTCTTCCATCTAGAATTTGCTACCCTTGCTTGTGGCCCATGCTTGTGAGGTTGCTGTGGTAACAGAGGTGGGAAGGATTTGAGTTCTGAGTTCCATGTTTTCCAGCTTCCTCCACATTCAAGTTGCAGTTCTGCACAGTCTGAACATTCCCGATGAAAGCCATACATTAACATGCAGTACATTGGTGCACATGCTTAACTTTAAACACAGATTGGTCCCACCTGATCTTCAGATTTCAGGGGAAAACCTGAACCATGAGTAAAGAGTGATGTGTAATGGAACCTCTCATTTAAATTCAGGCAAGGCAACACATACAAGCTGAACAGAAGGAAAGATACTGCTGTATTGTGTAAACCAAATTTAACTGACTATAGTGTAAATACGTGAGTGCATAAAATATACGTATACTATAACCAAAACCTGACCTCAGTGTACGTCCTACTAAACCAATGGGAATTAAAAGCTTGTAAGCATCGGGATCCCTCAGGACTGTTTGTAATTCAGGTAAGTTGCCAACTTACAGATTTAGTGTTGTCTTTTGTTAATCCATGTTATAATTATGAGTGTGCCAGTACATATAACATGTTGCAGGTGTCCACTGACATATATATTTATATATATATTTAATATACATATTTATATATATATACTTGACTTCACTAAAAATGCTAAACTGAGGTATTACAACATGGTAAGTAATGTAGCAATAGAAATATTCTACCTCATTGCCAGGTAGACTCTAAAATTTATAATCCTTTCAAACAGTGATGTTTCTCTACCAAAACTGTAATAAAGAAATAGTATCTGAAAATGTAGATACCATCATGGAAAATCCCTTTATTGAGCGCTTGACAATAACAAACTCAACACAACATGTACATTTTAGTAGAAGCTACCTTCTGTATGAATCTTTTTCTGTAAATATCATTGGCCCCTTGTAGTACTGTACTTTGTACACACTATTTAACTGATTTTATCATTTGCAACTTGAAACAAACTTTGGAGTGTGCCAGTGAGCTGTGACCTTCTAAATGTCTTTGTTGCTTGGTGGAAAGGCTGAGTCACTCATTGTGGGGGATTGTGGAGGATGGAAACTCAATAGATGGGAAAGATTCGGCCCAGGTGTGGCTACAGTCAGTGGTGCTCTAGAGCTAAATCTGAGCCAAGATTAAGCTTCCTACAGCAGTAGGAAGCTTCCTTGGACTAAGGCACCTGCGGTAACACTGTCTGGCCCCCATCACATCCAAGCTCCCATGTTAGGGTGTGGTAGGATGCTGGCATGGCATCTGATGCATTAAGGTAGATTTTGCACTGCCC
>JAVHNF010074296.1:23190-34937 GCA_034783455.1 Micropsitta finschii
TCAGACTAAACGTGACTTAGCAACAACTAAAAACATCAGTGTTATCAGCGTTGTTCCCAGGCCAAAAGTCTAAATCACAGCACTGCACCAGCTACTGAGAAGGAGAAAAATGACTGCTACTGCTGAACCTAGGACAGAAAATTATGTTTACATTTTTGCTTTGTGTTGCATGAGACTTTTTGGACAAGATAAAATTATCCATTGACCACCTACTTTTCAGTAGCATATTCTAGCTAAACAGACCATATCCTGACACAAAATCTCCTTTCAGTGCTTTTTCTTTCAATTTGGTGTAACTTTGTGCTGAAGTCAGCTGTGAAATTCCAGTTTTGCTGAACTCAGAATTTGTTCACTGTAGCACCCATGCCCATTGATTAAATTTTACCCTGACACCACTATCTGAAGGCTAAACTTGCTTTTGGATCCTAAGAATTGCCTCTTGAAGCAGGATTACTCTCTTTCCTCAGCATCTGCACATATGGCTTCTAAACCAGACATGGTGCTACCACTGTGTCTGAGGCTGCCCTGTGGTGTCACCTAGACACTATTTTTTTGGGGGCTCCTGTGGGCTGCTGCAGGGTGCAGATAGCCCACACTGCCTTCACACCACTCCTAAGCTAACAGGGCAGTAGTTTTCAGGTCTAAGGCTCCTTAGAGGTAAGATACTACTGAATGAAGTGTGGTCCTTCTTAGTTACCTCCTGTGGGTCCTCTGAGAAGCATCTAGAGGCGCATGCATCACAAGCTGAAAACCATCAGAGCTAAGCAACCCAGCACCCTAGTCCACATCCTTGCCTTTTTAGATATTTATTGTTTGTATCAGTACTAACAAGTGACTTCAATGTGCTAACCCCAGTGCTACTGTGCTGACACTGTATGTGAGGTACAATCTGTGAATAAACTAATAGCTTTTACATTCTCTTTGAGTTTATATACACACGTTACTTCCTGCCATCTTATTACATGAACACATCAAGCCATGACTCAAACTAGGCTGCACTGTGCCAAAGATAGGGACCTGTTTTTAATAACTAACTCCCTGGGTTATAGCAAGTTACACTGCAGTGTTATACAGTAACAGAGAGAAAGCAGAAAGAATGAACTGGCAAATGTTTGTGGTTATATGATTTTACCAAACATTGTAATCAAGAAGGACCATAACTTATTAATGAAGTTTTTCATTCAGCCTGATATATGTCTTTTACCTTTTAATCCTTAAATCAATAACTGTATTAATGTTCCTTCCCGTGTCTTGTGAATTTTATTTGTAATATATAAATCATCTGAGTGTTTGATAATGTATCTTCCCAGTTTCTTTTTCCTACATGGAATTAACCTTCATTGGCTTTACAGTCTTGCCTAGACTGTGGATGTGAAGATCCCAAATCTTGGGTGGCATAACTGTGCATTCCAAAGGAAAATCTGGCATCAACTGACAATAGTTAGCACTGAAAGGATAAAAAATCATCATGATGAAAATCATCTTGAATCCGTAGGAAGGTTAATCCCAGCTGGATCAGCAGGGATTATCATCGTGGTAGGTCATGGCCCTTCCCTTTCCCTGAGTCCCAGCTGAGACCTCCCACTTAGAGAAACTGGCTGCCTAGTCCAGAAGACCTGCCCACAGCAAGTGTGGGAAGAGAAATGAACAGAGAAAATGCTCAGTGAGTGAACTCCCACAAGCCTCTGAGCAATGAAAAGGGCTGAATACAGGAAAAGTGTTTGACAGGCACAAGAAGGGAACAGAGGAAGAGTCTCTCTGTGACCAGGGGACTGGTAGATAAGCTTCCTTCTGACCAGAAAGATTGCAGAGAAGGGGCTTTTTGGACTTAGAAAAAAACAATAGTGTCTCCAAAGACAGAACAGACATGGACCATGAGATGACGAAGCAGAAATAGGTGAATAACTGCTGGAAAAGATGGTCTATCAAAGTTGCTATCCAACTTGTACATTTTTCCTTCTCTCTTTGGTACTTTACACTACATGTGGGCTTGAAATTTCATAAGCCCCAGTCTTTCCTGAAGTGGAGACTTCCTCCTAGAGAGGGGTAGTTTGCCACAAGAACTCTTCACCCCTGTTCCTTCCTTTGCAGTAGAGTAAAAATCAACCACTCTGGGGTTTGGGTGCCTTTAGTCCAAATGGAGCAAGCCCACATTTCAGTTCACTGAGTCCCTGGCGCTTACCAAAGAAAAGGTTCAGCCAACAAGCACTCCGATCCCTGCAGCCCAGGGGTGGGATTGATGCTACCCCAGCCCACTCGACAGAGGTCCTGAACACCTAAGAGGAAGGAGAGAAAAGTTGGAAACAGCAAGTAATACCAAGCTCTGCTAAGAATAGAACCAAAGCCCTGAAACATCGCGTCCTTTTTGCATTCTCCACATTTGCATAATGTGAAATTTTAGGGCAATGAAATAATCTCTGGTTCCAACTTGCTGCTTTTTCTGCAAAGCGTTTGGTTTTTTTTTTAATCCTGAAGCCAAAACTTTCCCCTGAATGGAAAGCTCAGCCCCCTCCTGGCTGTAAAATTTATACAGACATATAAAAGAAGTGTAATATTTAAAAAGTAGTTTTGCTCTTTAAATACATTAGATCAGGACATACTAGTAGCCCTGGTGATGGGCACTTTTAGATATTTATGAAGTACAGAAGGAAAACAAACCTGTCCTTGCAAAATGAATACTCCTTCCCCCAGTAATTCTGCAAACCCTGGCACTGTGCAGGGATTGCCATGTCTCTCAGATTGAAATCACACCACTTGCTCTGTTTTAACAAGAGTGAAGGCATACAGGCTATGAGAAGCCAAAATTGTGCAGCAGAAATCCAAATGCACATTGCTGACCTGCTCACCAAGCCGTGAGAAGTGAGAGTGAGGGTAATGCTTTTCCCCTGGCCTTTTGGAAAACTTTCCCAACATTTTTCCCAAAGCTTTTGAGAGCATTTGAGCCTGTCCTCAATGCATGTGCCCAGCATCTACCTATGGGAGAGTTTTTCAAAGACTGCTAAGCACATCCTTATCTTTCACCACCAACCTTTGCAGAGCTCTTTTCCTTGCTCTCGCCGCTGCCATCCAGCCCAGTGCAGGTACAATTCTAGGCAAGCAGAGCTTGTCAGAGCTCAGCTTTCAGGCAGTGACCAACCCTCTTCAGTGCCTCAAGAGATATATCTGTGTCCTCAGAAGCAATGTCATCTTGGAGTTTCTTTGATACCACTATCTTGCTGGTGTCTTTATCTGCCATTGAGGTAGAAGAAGGTGGGAAGAGAAGAGAGAGCATTTTTAGGACTGAGAACTGGCAAGCTTAATAAAGCTTGCAAAAAACCTTGTGATCCACACCTCCACTAAATATGCCTTGTTGGTTGACCAGTCAGTATCAAGTGGTTAACTCCTGGTCAGCAGCTGTAGGAGGGGACACCTTTGGCACAGCAATAGCCACATGCTTTGGACTGTGGGGATGTACTCTGCTGTCCCTCTGCTGCTGCAGCTGCAGCTCTGAGGTAGTCTCAATAGCTGCTGCTGGTCAAGTCACATTGCAGCATAACTGCTCTCTGTGAGATGGCACTTCTTTCTGGAGCTCAGAAATGGCACCTTATGGAGTAAAGCTATTCCAAGTCCCTCCTCAAGCAACTGTTCAGTTTTACTGTCTTTTCCTCCTGCCACAGCAGCAGCAGACAGGGTGAAAATAGCTGTAGCTGCTGTTGCTTGAAAAATGAAGCAGAAATTGCTTGCTTTGCAAAACTGATCTAATCATGGCTAAGGACAGCTCTGTGGACACCTGAGTGTGTGCTACTACAGACATGGGGATGGAGTGGAAGGAGGGCTGCGAGGGCAGGCTGGTTGGACAGGTCATCATGAAGTGGCCACATGGAGATTGCCCGTGTGTTCATAGTGGAGAAGCCCTAGGCAGTAGGGATGCAGCCCTGTGGCTCCCTGGGCTCAGCAGCAGTGTGACAGGCATGGGAGATGTGGCCACAGTGCCAAAAGTGTAAGTTAGAGGAAATCCCCCAAGTGAAAACAAAGACTTTGTAACTCATTTCCTCCAAGCTGAACAGAAAGACATCTGTGTTGATCCAGCTATTATGCACTAGTCACAACAAAACCATTGGCTTGCAAGCAGTGCAGACCGTGCTTGCTTTCTCTAGACTGACATTTAGAAACATGAGAGATGTATTTCCACTGAACTTTACAAGAAATTTTTCTCTCAATGAGGTTTTGCAGGTTGACAGTTTCTGTAGGTAAGGTTTTGCTAAGAGAAAGAGATAAAGAACAGAGCTGGCATGACATCTCACTACAGACCCTGAAGTTCAAAACGGATTCCTGATGGGTGCAAAAAGACAACTTCATTTATTCTGGATATAGATGAGTGTCTGAGCTCTGGGGTGCCTGGATGTGACCATTACATACAGTTAAGTATGAGGAAGACACTGCAACCCTGGAGGCCACCTGGGCATGAGCAGATCTGAAATGAACATTACACAAGAGCAGCCTCAGATCGCCCAGCCTTCTCAGGACAAAGAACACTGTACCCACCCGTTCCAAATAGCCCTGTGAGTGCTCAGTCTTCACCGCGGTTTGGAACGAGAAACACCTGAGCCAAAGCACTGGTTACACCCAGTTTAAAGCCAGCTGGTGCCAAACCCTGGGGTGCAGCCAGATTTTGGGAAAGAGTTTATATCCTGTTCCGAGTTGTATAATGTGCCTTTTCTTTTGCTTCACTGAAGCGCTTTCCGGCAACTTGTCAGGTCTGTTTGATGTGGGCCACCCACTTCCTTCAGCTCCTCACCTGCCCCGAGCGCAGAGGGAGCCCAGGGCCGCGCCACCCCTCCGCGACGGGGCGGGGACAGGGAGGGAAGGGGAGCGGGCTGTGCACTGCGGCCGCTCCACTGCTTCTTCCATCGCTGGCCCGCGGGGAACCTTGCGCGGCGGCCCGTGGGCGGGGGAAGTGGAGCTGTCGCTACCGCCGCCTCCCCGGGCCGGAGAGGGGCAGTGCACTGCCTCCCTGCGAGGCGGTGGCAGCAGCCGGGACACCCAGGTAAGGCAGATCCGGGGGTTGGGAGCAGCGGGGCCGTCCCTGCGAACCGAGCGGGACGAGTTGATGTACCCGCGCGGGCAGCCGGGGCTACCCTGCGCGCCCAGTGTGTGGCTCCCGGGCCGGGAGGGCTGGTAGAGCGCGCCCTGTAGCAGCCGCTCTCTGCAACTTCAGACGTGCGCTACGCCCCAAGAGCCGAGGCTTTCCTCTCTCGGCGTGTGGCAGGCGGGTCTGTAAGCGGGAGCTATGACAAAAGGTGCATTTTAAGCCTTTGCTTAAAACTGCCGTAACTTGTGTAATACAAGGGGTTGTAGCTGGGGCTGACAAACACATTTTAGAGCAAACAGTTCCGGAATATTTCCATGTTGATGTGGCTTTCTTCTTGAGTCTTTCCCTATATCCCTGTAACTGCTGCTGTTTACTAAGACTGTGCCACCTTGTCTCAAGGCACAGTTTGCCTTTGTGTGTGAGTTTAGTCCTGGTAATAATACCCCTGCTATCTGTTCCACAGCGTGTTTATCCTTTCTTGTCGGTGATTGCTTTTGTGTAGCTTGGTGCTGAGGCGTACTATACCTGAAGCTCATGTAGTGGGTGAGCTGCATGGTGCTTTTCCACAGGCTTCCCTTCTGCGTCCCTATAAGTTGGAGCTGATAATTATTTGAACTGTAAACTGAGCTTTTAGTGTAGGCATGGCCATGAGCTCTCTGCTTGGGATGACAGATGAGTACCTCACTGTGATACATGCTAATCTGAAATATTTAGTATTGTTTTATGAGTCAAATGTGTGAGTTTGTAGTTTTTATAGATGGAAATGCAGATAAAAAGATGTCTTCCAAGTACTTGCTTCTGGAGCATTTGTTTTCATTTTAGAGTAAATGTTGCTGATACTTCAGCTGTCTATCACCTTTAATATAGTATGGCTGTAGTGTGAAGTGTTGCTGGTTAATTTGTCGGAACTCTCCAGTGGCCAAAAGATGGGTTGTTATTTACACCTGCTATATAAATGTTGGGGGTATTTTGGGCCATCAGAAAGCAGCTCTCAGTTATGCTGAGGGAGTGCTCAAAGGGATTTTGTACGTGCTCCTCTTTCCTTTCAGTGCACCACCTGTGCTGCTTGGCTCACATCACCTGCAGAAGAGCACCTTTAGGCATCCTCGTCTTGTTTCCTGGGTACTGCTCTTGTAGGTGGGGAGGGAGCTCCCAGGCAGAGTGCTCCTGGTGGCCCTTTGATGGTTATGGTTTGTAAAGCAGGAGAGAGCCTATTTGCTCTCAGAGGCTCCTCTTGATGTGTCTCTAGGTTTTATTTGAAGTTTTATTTATTGAGAAATTGTCTTATTGTGAAATAATACATTTTTATTCTGCATTTAGTCATCAGTGAAAGGGCTCAGCTGAACTTCTAAATGCATGGTACAAGTATTTGGAACCAAACAATTTCTGCTTGAGCTTGTCTGCTGAAACCACTGAAAATGGAGTAGTGGGATTATATTTGGCACCACCAAATAAGGTTACTCCCCCCTTATTTATTTAATAAGCGAATCTTATAGGTGTGAAAACCAAACCCAAAGATTAGGAGTTCACATATTTAAAACATACTGCCAGTTAGACCCCCATCCTGAAGTAACTCTAGTTCTTAGCTGACTTTGTTAGCACTTCAAAATTCATGGAAGTACCTCTGAGGGGTTTGGGGATGTTAACGTAGTGTTTTAACAACCTTAAATCTCTTAAAACCACTGAGAGGCAGCTAGAATTACACCCTAAGTAAAGTTGAATTTCAGGTCTTAGCTGTGGGCTCAGCACTGTGGATGTGGCATTGCAATGTATCCAGTAACCTGGCTGCCTGCCTACAATGGTTAAAAAGAGAAAAATAAAATCAAGCTGATAACAATATCAGCTCAATATTATTTCATCTTGCTCTGAAACAACATTGTATTCAGAAATGCTGTGATAGTGTGGTATCCTGTAATTAAAGTTAAAATAACTGGGAAGTGGTTACTTTCACGGAATTGCTTGGCAGTGTCAAGAAAAGTCTTTCCACCAAATGTAAGTGCAACCTGTTGTAGGTTTAATTGCCTCCGTGTTGTGTCACCTTATAAACTGGATACACAAGATAAGGTGCATAATGGCGTAAGTTTCATACAAATATTTGTGTCTCAAATATGCAAAATATTTTCTGTTTCTTAGGCAATGGAAGTCTGTGCTTCCTGCTGTTGATGCAAAGATCATGGAAAAACTGTCTTTAGGCGCTCTTAACCATTGACCTCTAAGATGTTTTTCTACTTGTTTTGACTTTTTTCAGTAACCTATTAGCTTTTTGCTGCTGAACTTGGAACTGTTCTTTAAAAAAAGACAAGTTAGTGTATGCCAAAGAATCAGTTGTAGCAGTCTGCAATTGCTCTTCTGCAGAAATACGGTAAGAAAAATATCACTATAAAAATCAAAAGATATGGAAAGCAGGACTCGGACAGAGTAGGGTAAAGGTTGGCATGGATAAAGAGGCTTGAGGTGGTGGGTCTTATAGTTCAAAGAACACACGTGCTTCTGAAGGACATCTGTCATATTTTTGGATTTGTGGTACAAATATTTTTATTATTACATAAATGCACCTATTCGTACAGAATTACCAATACCTTGGCTAAAAAGTGATAGCAATGGTCAGTCAGTGGTTGTACTGTGGGAGTTAGAGTGATGATGTTCATTACATGACCTGCTGCTACCCATATCTTCCTCTTTTACATGAAATGCAAGAGAAGGACTCGCACTGTCTGCAGCCCAACAGATCTCCTCACTGCTGTGAGATCAGCCCAATTTACCTATCCTCCTGGCCAGGGCCTCGTGCTAGCACTAGGCATTAGAGAGATCACTGGTACAATGGGGCACAACTCTCCCGAAACCAGTGAAATTGCACTTGTATTTTAACAAATGATCAGTCAGGTCTCAAGAAACATATTTTTGTTAAGGGAGGGTGTTCCTTCTAAAGGCAACTCCCTGGTTTCCTCTGCTGGCAGAGGAGCGCTCTGTTGCCCTGCTTCTGATCTGGTTTTCTAAGTGTAGTTTCTGAAGGAAAAAGTGTTAGGAAAGAAAGCAGTGTGTAG
Organism: Micropsitta finschii; assembly: GCA_034783455.1. NCBI lineage: Eukaryota > Metazoa > Chordata > Aves > Psittaciformes > Psittacidae > Micropsitta > Micropsitta finschii. Next base: position 31,306 of record JAVHNF010074296.1, read on the forward strand.
GTGAGGGAGGCCTGTGCTCCTTCATAGAACTCACAATGCCCTTTGTCTGGTGTGGCAGAAGGGGAACTGGGGAGCAGAGGCTTGTGATTGACCGGTGCCCTGTGACCGTTACAGCTCTGGCAGTTCTCAGTCATCTCCTGACCCTGCTCAGACACACAGGCAATGATTCAGAGTTAGAGAAAATACCATGTGAGATAAACCTCTGAAAACAGAGTGACTTCTTTTTACATGTGGTGAGATGAGTCTCACTGTAGGAGGTGCTTTGCAAGGCAGGGAGCAGGTTTTTGTATTTCTTCTGGGAATAGGTCTGTCCATCAGAGGCAGTCTTTACCTTTCTTAGGTAAAGACCTAGGAGAAGTCTTTGGTTTTGACAATACCTGAACGCTTAAGACGAAAATGACATTGCTGAAAAGATGCATCTTGGTTGGGTGACACTGTCCTGTGTTCTAGGTGGCTCAATAAAGCTTGTACTTTTTACTATGGGCAGGAGAGATGGTTTTGGGGAGCTTACCAGAGAGAGAAGAGTTGCTGTGGGAGAGCCTGAGCCTAGCCAATGGCTGAGGTATGAGAGCTGTTGCTCATCTGCCAAGGGCAGCCACGGGACTCAGCTCTCGGTGATGGGAAGAAGTGTTTGGCCACATTTGTAGTCACAGCCCCTTTTCTGAGGCAAAGCAACAGGCTACTGGGCTGCCCTGTTTCAGCTGTTAAGGTAAAAATCCTATGTGATATTGTACAAATGCAGAAAAAAGAGAAAAAAACTAAATTGCACCATGCTGAGGTATGTGGTACCTGGGCAAACACTTTCTTGGCACTTCTTTTCCTTATTCATGTTTCTCTTATCAGCAGATGTATGAATGGGTACCACTTTGTCACATGTAGGGTATAACTTCATGTATACTCAAGTAGGTCACAGCTGAGTTTCCTGTGAGGAAGCGTTTTGTTCAGCCCTGTGTTTATTACCAGCTGGCATCTGATTAAATCATAGGAACACTTGTTCTTGTTTCCACTTGAACATGGGGCAGAAAATCCTAGCTATGGGTGGTACAGGGGATGAGGTTCTTCCTTCTGAACCAGAGTCTGGGCAGGACACTGGGCCATGACCTGCAGAAGAAAGCACTGTCCCCTTTATGTTAGACTGAGACCAGTTCCTGACCATTTATGCATATTAAATAAAAGTAGACCTTCTCCTCTTTTTCTGTATCTCTTGAACATGAATATCCATTTTCAAGATGTCATTACTTCTCTGCATCTCTTGAACTGAAAGTAACTCTGAAAGTCAGTGTGAAGCAGGTACTCCACATGAAAACCTGAGACCTAGCCATAAAGGACTATCTTATCTTACCTTTGCAGTTTCTTAACTTTACTCCTTGTAATTTTGACCTCAGTGGGACTGAATTGTGTCAGCCCAACTTCTGGTGATGGTCTTTTTGTAATATCCTTATACATCACCATAAATATTCAGAGTGGAACAAGATAGTATAAAGCATTAATGACTATTGCGTGATGTCTTAAAGGAAGTTTAAGCTGAATGCTGTTTCTTAAGATGATAAATGCCTTGTGGCACCTGACAGGTGCTGTCATTCCCTGTGTAGCTTACAGCAGTTGAAGCACCTCAACATCTGAGAACTGACATCAAGGAGAGCAGAGATAACAAGCTGCTTTGCTAGAGATTCTCACTACCTTGCAGGAGTGACAGGAAAGGAAAAGCACAGGACCACAGCACTACCTCAGTTGTGTTTATTTTCAGATTCAGTGAGACATTTTTTTCCTGAATTAATACTCATATTTTGACATTTGACAAAGCCCTTTGGTATTTCTTGTTGCTTAGGCTGCACTCTAAGTGAAGAAGAAATTCTTCAAGGTCACAGCTTAAAGTTTTAGTCCTCTATGTGGAGACTTTATCAGTAAGTGGCTGAAATGCAAGTAAAAGCTTACCAATTTAACAGAGCTCTACAAATAATTTTAGGGAAGAACTCTGTGTGCTCTGCTTCAATAACTTGAGGAAGATATTACTCTTCCAAGTATCTCTCCAGACAGTACTCAGCAGCGTAGATCCTGCTCAAGTCTTTGGTTTTTAATTTTTAATCCCTATCATACCATACATGTGGTTGAAGTACAGGGCAAAACAGAAACTGAAAGGCTTTGTTAGCTGATTAAAGAAAGCAAAAGCTGCTGTAAGTACAGTCCTTCAAGTGGTATGCCAGCTAAACCTACACAAAGTGAGAGAACATGAAATTGGGTCTGGTAGCATTACTTCTACCATTTTGAGTGCAGCCAAGTGGTAATTCTCTCACCAAGAGTCATGTTGTGCCACCTTGGTGAGGTGAGGGTGCAGTATGATGAAGGGGGAATTTTGATTTTCTTCTGTGAAATTTTCCGTGTAACCTATCGAACATAACAGGGTAAGAGAGTCTGGGATCAGAAGAGTGCTGACCTTGCTAACACCATCTCTTTGGTATGTGTTGCCCTGAATTTCCAGATGTGGGAACCCAGTAGTATGATATCTCGGATGAAATGTAAATGGTCATTCATTTTGGGTTCAGTCTCTTGTTCTTGCTTTGTAGCAGAAGGGATGTATCCTGGTGAAAATGAGGCAGGGGAAACTTGACAAACAGGAACTTGCAGTATTTCCTGTTCCCCACTTGCTGCCTTGGGTTTTTCCTCATGCACAGAAGGCAGTTCTGACTTGGAACATTAGATGTATTGCACTCGCTGTATGAGAGACATCTGGGGCTAGTCAGTCACTCAGCAGGAGAAAAAAGGAACAAAATGGCATTCTAATACTCCTTGAAAATGAAGACTTTGAGGGGCAATACATGAGTTGAGACCAGTAGTTAATCATCTGAGTCAACTTCACAGCTTTGTCTTAAGCTGAAATTCTCCTGTTTTACTGACGTATTTCCTTGTGCAGCTTCCATGCAGTCTAACAGGCGTTTGTTTCAGTCCCTATTTAAAACCACTTATTAATGTAAGTGTATATTTTTCTTATTAATGTACCTATTAATGAATGTGTTGAAACGCGGTGTGGTTTCTTATATATTTGGTTTGAATTAACCAGTTATAATGGGAGGGGGAAGGCATGTTTTGTAAATTTTTAGTATGTAGCATCTTGCCGCATAGCAGATGGTTACCTGGGCAACGTCTTTTGCATACCTGATTTTGTTAAAAGCTGAATACTGGTGTACAAATGTCAGAATTACTCCTGGTGAAGAGTACAGGGCATGCAGGAGCCCTGCTTAATCTCTTTGCTCACAAACCTGTTTAACTGTTGCCTCAGATAACCTAACTAGTCGGTGAAACTTCAGTATTACAGCTTGCTGCTAAGATCTTCTTCATAGACCATCTGAAGAGTAACTGAAAGGCTGACTAAAAGGAGCCTGTGATTTTATTAACCTTACTCCCTTTGAGAGGGAGAACAGTGGGACTGTTAGTAGCTGTTTCTATGGAGCAGACATACACTTGGCTCATGCCTGCTCTACATGAATGACCTAGAAGGGTGGATGTTTGACAAAAGATATAAAGAAGGTCATGATTTTAGCAATATGAAGAGTAAACTGTGGTCTTCAGCAACCTGTCGGAGTTGCATTCTTTCGATTCTCCTTCTCAGTCCTCCAGGACCAGGGGGAAGAAAG
>JAVHNF010074298.1:0-16050 GCA_034783455.1 Micropsitta finschii
ATATCACAGAAAAGTAACCCAGGTGTCCCATTTTCCAATTTTCAGTTTTAGTACTGGAAACTCTAAAGCTTTTGGAAATCATGTAAGATTACAATAGACACATGATACAGCTGCTTCATTATCTATAGCTGAAATGGATTATCTCATCCATTATTGAAGAACAGTAACATTTTGCTGCTGAAAAGCTTATTAACATGTTGTTTGTTTTTTCTTTTTATTTTTCCCAGCCTTTGGCATCCTTAAGCGTTGTGGGCTTTTCCAACGGTTTAGAAATGGAACTACCTTCAATGAGGTTATCTAGCTCGGCTGATCCACATAGGCAAGCTTCAGGTGCTGGAGCTCTTTGCCCGTCCCCAAGAGCCCTTTGTGATTGTGATACTCCACCAGAGTCAGTGCCCAGTTACACCTTGGTGTTGGACAGAGCTCCAAATGACCTGAGCCCTGGGGCTGCCGCTGGCCATGCACCAGGTGATGCACTCCAGGGCAGCACTAAGTGCAAGGTAGGAATCACTTAAACTCCTCTACTGAAAGGGAATCCACTTTCATCGATAGCACATGTTTTTGTAGTAGTCAAAGGCAGCTATTTCAGTAAGTAAAGTTTTCCTTATGTGATACTTGAAGACCAGTTACAAAGTTATTAATTTTTTATTTTTTTTTAAGATCGAAAGAGAACTAACAGTAAAATGTGATTTCTACATTTTATTTTTTTTTTCCTGAAGCTAGAAAATGAAGACTTCAATATTGTAGATCATCTGCTAGAAAACAACTTGGATGTGGCTGGGCAAGACGTAATTAATGAATTAACTCTTTCTACACAAAAAGTGCTGGAAGAACCTATTAATCTTTCGATCAAAAAGTGTCAACATTGCACTTCTCCTTCTGAACTGCACAGTAACACTTCTTTCCTGCCCATGAATGCCAGACAGAGAGAACTTGGAAGCAAAGAAGGTACCAGGCTCGTCATTATTTTGTTTAGGGTTTTGGTCTTTCTTTCTTTCTTAATGCTGTGCATTGCAAGTATTGCAAAGGAGTATGCTTATTAATGTACTTACACATTAATATGCTTTTCCAACAAGCTTCAAATATTATCAGAGTACTTAATGCAATGGAAAAGCATGATTGATCTCATTTGTGAAGGAAAAACATGGAAATTATATGCCTCGAATTTGTAACGTACTTCGTCTATGAACCAGAAACTAGTTTGTCTGTGTGAAGTACCTGGAGTATTAGTTTTCACAGAAGCACTCCTGTTAATGAGACCTGCAGTTATGACTCCTGAAGAGCTGGTTTGAAGAGTCCAAATTCAATTAAAAACCCCCAAACTTCTGAAATGTAATGTGCTTTCTGCTAAGTCCTTCACATCAGTAGCATAGTGAATTTTTGTTAGATTGATATATTGCACAGTATGTGCTTTTGCTTGGTTCTGTCTACTGTGGAACGTTCCCTTCAGCCAAGGCGTGTTTCTCCAGCCTTAATGGAGAATTAGACCTTACTTAACTCTTTTCATGGGCAAATTGCCAGCATCCTTGTGCTACACTGGAAAGCCTCCCTCCTGCAAGCTCAAAAAGTCAATGGGACTATTCATGCAAGCAGGGGATTGCAGGATCAAGCTGTTATCCTGTGACTTATGCCAATATTTGTCTGCTTTTCTCTCTAAAAGATGAATTAATATTTCTATCTCTGCGCCGCTTTTTAACTTAGAGAATTCTAATTAGCACAAAGGAGGCCTAGCTCAGTGAGCCAAGGAAATGTATTTGTCTTCTCTTACATGTACTATGCCAGATTGTGACAGTTATTCCACAATCATTTGTGTGAGTTGTAAGAATCAGGCGCACCCCTAAAAAGCTGTGCCTCAGTCAGGCTTAAGTGTCTCTGAGAGGAGCAGCTTTGTAGTATCTGGTTTGAATCTTGTGACACTACAGAAGGAAAGCAGCTGCAATGTAGAGAATCTCACTATCTATAACAGATGCTCCAAATCTGCAGTGTGCAAAGCACCGGTCCTGTTGTGCAAGACGGTGAAAAGAGTTGAGTGTTGAATTCACTGCTGCACCCTCTTCAAGAGGAAGGATCAGGAGTGTGAGATTCCCATCCTGTTTGAAGGTGTGCATTGAGGGAAGACTTGAGGAAACAGAGTCACCATATGCGGTGTGCACCAGGGAGAGAGAGAACTGTTACAAATGCAATGTTATCTTTGCTCGTGGCTCTCTGTAGAACTTACTGGCTTCAGCAGTGCTGTGCTGCCAAATCCCTTCTGGTATGCTTCTGGTGTATACCTCCAATGACTCATTCTTTTCTACTATAAAATCTAAACATTTAAGTTTAATTTACAACAAAACCCTTCTTACGGCCGCCCCAAGAGATGTGGTAAAAATTGTACATTTCATCATTTTCCCTCTTACAGCCACTCTTCTTCTAATCATGGTTCGTGTAAACACCCTCTCCTCCTCTCCTCTTTCCTAAACTAAACAGATTGATAGCTTCAGTCGCTCCTCATGGGTCAGAGCTGTGATTTTTTTTAAATCCACCTCATTCCTGTTGCACTATTTTGGGCTCTCTGTGATTAAGGAGTGCTGCCCACAGACAAATGCAATGCTGCAGACGAGGCCTCTGGGGTGCCATGAAGAGCCAGGGTATCAGCTCATTGTGTTTTACATTCCTCACTGCTGGTGATATGCTGCAGGATGGCATCTGACTTCTGTGCAGAAGCACGATTATGTGGTCAACTCACATGTAGTGAACAGTCCAAGCTGACTCATAGTTCCTTCTACAGACCTATTCCCTAATCAGTTACTTTCCTGTGTGATTACATCATCTTCATAAGCTTAGTACTTAGGTATCTTGATTAAGTCTGACTGATTTAGGAGATTCTTCTTCTCTGATACGTTAAGATAATTTTTTTTAATCATAAGCATTCTCCACTGTGTTTGCAACCCCTCTAGTTTGGTGTTTTCCACAAATTTTATAGGTACTGTTTTTCATGAGCTGAGTTGCTGATGGAAATATTGATTAATATTAGGAGCCCATCACTACTGGAACATTCTCTGGTTTGACAGCATGTAATGAGAGCAGCTCCTTCAGCTCAGCGTGCAGTCACCCTTTAGTAATTCCTGCCAGAGCCATGGCTACCACCCTTTCCCTGCACAGCAATCATAAGTGAATAACACTTAACAAGTGATGTTAAATGCACCTTTCCTTGTCAGTCTTGATTCTACTGTATTTCTTGTGGCTGAGAACAGGAGAGTATCTTAGAGGTGCATTGTTTTCAAGCCATGGGTTAGGTACCTTTGACCCAAGCTAGGTTTTCTTTAAAAGGCATGTTTTCCTGGCATTCACTTGTTTCCAGATAGTAATGATATTTGGTTTGTTCTCTTTTTAGTCTAGTCAAACTAATTCCTAGCAAAAGAAAGAGTTAACTATGAAATTTGTCAGTGTACTGGTATTTATGAGGGCATCCACTGGAGCCTTCTTCTCTTAGCCATCCCATCTTTCCAAAGCTGTTTTGTTACTCGTGTCTAGTATCAGTCAAGAGTTACAGTTACTTGCACAATTATATAACAGATAGTTTTCAATTTGTATGTTTGTATGTTATATATGATGGAGGATAGAAAGGAATCATACAGAGTAATTTTGATCCCTCAGTGCCAGATGGGAGACACAACTTCCTTCCTGTTTTCAAATAACTAGAATTATCCAGAACCTTGTTAGCATGGAACAAGAGACTGCAGAGACTTCTTGAAACTTGGGAGTTCAGACCTCAGTTGGTCTGTTTTTCTCAAGAGAAGGCTGTATAGAAAAGAGGATTACTTATCTTGTTCCATGTATATGGATGACTGTGGCATGGCTGTGTACATACATTATTCCCTGAGGATGTAACCATTTTGACAAAATATTTTGGAAAGACTCCTCGTATTCAGTATAGAAGCTGTGGTTAAAAGCAAAGAGAAAGTCAAAGGCTGCATCCCAGAATAGAATATAGCATACGTATTTTCCATTCATTCAGATGAAATGATTCCATAATTCACTTATGATATCATATTAAATACCAGACAGAAGTACATGAATATTGAAGTACTTTCTACCCTAATCTGACTCTGGTATTATAAATATTTTATTCATTTTCTTATCTTCTGTTCCAGATTCCAATAACTGTGAAAAGGAACATTTTGAAATGGGTATGAAAAGCAATCAGAATGTCAGGTAACAGAGTCTTTTTTTATACAAAAGCACTGGCCATGAAATTTTATGTGTGTATTTAGAAAATTTGTCATACTTAATGGTAACAGAGAACTTCGAAGAATGCAAGATTCCTTATAGTTAAAAATTCTGAAAGTTGTAAAGTATTCTCTTAAACTTGAAAAAAACAATTTAAAAGAAGTGGTGAGTTCATGTATTTCTCTTATTCTGTGTAATTTTCCAGGATGAATAAATCTTTCCATCTTATCCCACATGAACAATTTAGCCCTGTTTAGCCTGAATTAAACCTAAAAAATATGATGAGAACAGGATTAACATGTTTTCAACGACTTTATATAATACTGTTTCCAGTTACTACTGTAATAATATATTTTAAAGGAAAGTTGATGATGTGCTGTGTTGCTTCTTGAAGCCAGCCATAATGAAAAGTATCAAGCATGACTAAAACTAATTAAAAGAAAAATATGTGGAGCAGGGCAAAATATTAGCACAGAACTTAGTAATGTATTTACACATATGATTAATTTAAAGCAATTGCATTGCCATTTCTTGAAGAATTGGCATGTGTAAAAACATCCAGATTTTCAGCATTTGGCCAGAATCACAGTTACAAAGGAAAAGCAACACATCAGTGCATGAAAAATGCTGAAAATTAGTAGGGAACAGGCTTTTGTGGAATATGAGTGGATTTAACCATGCATCGTTTTGATTGTAGACCTTTCTCTAAGGAGCAGAAAAACCCCTATGTGCGACTGGAACGTTTAAAAATATGTACATCAGAAGTGGGGGAGCTCCCAGTGTTTAAGCTCCAGCCAAAGGACAACGAGCAGGAGGGCAATTTCCTTCTGATAATTGAATGTGGGACCCAATCTTCAAGTATGGCTATAAAGGTAGTGGAATTTCCGTGAGGTTTTACCTGCTTCCTCCCCTTTATCCCACTGGCTTGTACCCACAGGTTCTGAAAATTATCATACACTTAAGTATGTTGATTCATTTTACCCTCAGACACTGCTGTGATGGGTTGAAGTAATGAGGAATGCAGCTTTTAGTTTGCTGTGTAGCTCTCTGATACTTCCATTTCTGAGCAGTCTGTCCCTGAGATTAGGTACCTGTAGTGTTTTTATATTCTAGCAAACAACCTGGCTGTACTGCCTAGTTACAAATACAGGATAAGTAGCTTAAAAGTGACCTGAATGCTTATTTGAGATTCCAGAAATCACAGTATAGTAGATTATTAAAATCTTTGTATTCTATTGCTTCACTGGAATCTTGAGTGCGGATTTTTTTTTCCACAGAAGGAAATGGCAATTTCTGGTGGGAACAAAAAACGATACTCTTATTTTTTTGGAGCTGTTTACTGTGAAATTTGCAAATAAGACTGTAAAGTATCCTGTTACTATTATCTGTGGTATAAAATCTGTACAGCTCTCTCACAGTGCTATTACCTTGTGGTATGTGGAGAGAATGACTTGACCAAGGTGACCTGGTGGTTACCTAGTAGCACCAGGCTAGCCAGTGGCAGACATTGAGCTGAGTGTGGGCCTGCTGAACCCCAGTGCCCTCTCCAGTAGAGTTCACTGCAGAGAAACCATTTTGTATGCAGAAAACTGCTGCTGTTGTATACATATATATGAACATTATAATTGTGTGATCCCAGATTTTTCTTCTTTCCAGATAAATAAACATAGTCCACCTGAGGGAATGAAATCCAAAGAGGAGAACTCAGAGGACAGAAAACTTCTCATACCCCAGGCTGCAGGGCAGATACAATCTCCTTCTGTAGATACTCCATCTGTTGATCAGAAGCTCAGCAATGGCATCTCCACCACGAAAAAATCTCCAGTTACTCAAGAAGTCAATACAATTGAAAATGAGGATTTCTGTGCTGTGTGTCTTAATGGAGGAGAGCTGTTGTGCTGTGATCATTGCCCCAAGGTCTTCCATCTCTCCTGCCACGTTCCAGCCCTGCTCAGCTTTCCAGTGTGAGTATGTATGACGTTATGCTAATGTGCTCAGCTTCTGCTCACTGCCTTGGAGCAGATTATATCCTCAGAGATGTATGTATCACCTTTACACAACGGCAAGGACTGTATCTCTTTCTTGCCTTTCTTGCAAACGAAAGAATTGTCTTACTAGAAACTAGATGAATTACTAACAGAAGTGTTTCCAGCCATGTGTGCCCTTTTTGCAGTTAGCTGGCCACTACAACAAAAGAGATGGCAGACCTGAGCTTTAAAGCATTCTTACAACTTATTGGATAAAAATAAAATCCTAATGCATGTGTAAAGTCTGTGATGTAGACTTCATCTCTTCTCTGCAAGTACAGTGACTAGCACAAGGAAAGAGCCATCAGTGAGTTGATACTCGGTTTCCTAACCAGTTTTATGGGAAATTTAGGGTTATTTGGAATTTTGTGGAAAAATGTTTAGGGCATCGGTTTCCCTGGCAACTTATCACAGATGAATTGTATGCAAAGTAGAGATAGAGTTAGGTACATGTCCACATACCAAACTGTAAAAGTGAGCCTGAATGATTTGTGTTACTGGTAGTGTATAATTCTGAATTCTGTTAGAAATTGTTGCCAGGTGGGACCAGAGACTACTTCATTCGTGCCAAGCCTGAGCTGAGAAAAATATGTTGTAAGAGATCAGCTTGGAGAACCTGTTTTTAATTTCTATTAAAAAAGCAGGAATTTCCATCTCTTTTCTCCAGCAGCTAAGTCATTACTAAACCACTAGTTTCAAAACAATATGAAAACCAAGTTTATCTTTTAAAATGAACTTCTTAGGCAAATTTAAATTCCAATGAAGTAAATTAACCCCCTTAACTAGAGTTCTGTATTCATAGTTCTTTAATACACCTTCACTTACAGCTATTCAGGCTCTGATACTGCAGAAGTTGCATTGCTGCATTCACGAAGTTCTTCAAGAGGTTTCTGAAAATGGTTCTACTAGGAAGGACACTTATGCCCATAGACACTTATGTTTGTTTTGCTTGGGAACCTGTGTACTCATTATGACCTTTTCTGATAATGTTGATTTCTTAGATAAATATGTTAATTATAATATCGATTGATAATAAACATATAAATTTTCATGTGTATCTGATTTTATCTTATGAACCAACTGTTAGCTATTTTTTCTTAATATTTTTCAAAAGAAACAGAACTGGAATCAATGCAGCTGCACACACTGCTGGTACATGGTTTCAAACACCATTTTGTCTGTCTGTCAGAAAAAGCGCAATGAGTAGAATCTGAAATTTTCACACTTCTAAATAGATTCAAATCTCTTGAAGAACATCTGGTACAAAGGGTTTCAGATTACCTGCTATTGTAATACAGTTAAGGATGAGACTTGTTTGCAAAAACTGTGATTCGTGAGGGGTTTTTTTTTATGAGGTTGCTGACGAGATTTGAAAGAAGTTTTTGTTTCCTTGTTTTGCAGGGGAGAATGGGTGTGCACACTTTGCCGTAATCCAATGAAGCCAGAGGTAGAATATGACTGTGAAAACACTCGCTACAGCCACAGCAATAATACACAATATGGCCTTGATGACTATGACCAGAAGGTGGGAATAACTATATATTGTACTATTTAGAAAAGGACATAGCATCTCAGCACAAGGCTTTGCCTCTTCATCGCAAAGATGACTGTTTTGACTTGGTTGCTACTTGAATGTTTCAGAGAGTAGTAAATACTACAACTGCATTGTTAGTATTCAGCTATATCACTCTTCTACCTAGACATTGCTGTTCAATTTTAAAAGGAATGACATGTTATAGAAAGATGAAGCAAGCAGATCTGGAATTTCTTTCTCCTTTGAACAGGGAAGTCACACTCAGCAGCAGAGCAAGCTTCCTTGAGTCACCTTTGCCTGGCTTTCTGCCACTTAATCTCTTTCATTTAAGATTTGGCATCTTCTCACACATCTACTCAGGCCAGTTGCAATGACATTTTGTGATGTAGACACTTTTTGTCTTCCAGTTGGATTGAAATCTTCATATGGTCTTCATAAGTACCATTAATGCCCTTGAAGATGACATTTAGGCCTTGGTAAATCAGTCTAGATAAAAACTTAACCTCTTTACATCCCTATTACCAGTTTCCTCTACCAAGCCTTCCATGAAATATTACCTTTCTTAAAGTCAGCTTTGTTCTTGGAAGCCACAAGTTCCGGACAAAGGTCCTGTGTATACTGTTGATGGCTGGAGAGGGAGGCTAAGTCCACACAGCTGAGTTCAGATGTTGAGCACAAATTAAGCTTAGAATTAAGGCACTGGTCTAGTCTGAACACCATACATAAAAACAGCAGCAGTGGTTCTTAGAGCACTTGGGCTCCTTGGAAAGGCCTATGAGCACAGTCACAGCACTGCTCAAATTCATCCGTGCCATTTCTAGATCTAAGCTACTCTGTCCAAAAAGAGCTGGACATAAATTCTTGATGTTGTTGTTGTGTTCCCTGTTTCTATTGATTGGGTACAACTGGCCAGGAATAGTTGGGATTTGGATCTCGATTAGTGAGGTTCTATTTAGAAAATGGAGCTGATTAGAAATTGCATTGCTTGTGAGCAAACATGGCTTAGGTATTGGCAGTGCTCTTTTTCTTTTTTTTTTCATTAGTGTTAAAAATTAAGACAAGTGTAAGTATTTTACAAGCTAACAATGGTTAAATGGAACTATTTTCATACATTACTACCAACCACATAACTTAATATCCGTTTGTATAAATGGATATGAACAGTGTGAAACATTTTCTGTGTAACTGTTCCCACACTGTTGCTGCTGTTCTAGTCAAGAGCCAAAGGACAGCTCTGGAGTGCAGGAAGGAAATAGCAATAACACTGAATTCCCAAGAATTTCTAGGATATTTACGTGCAAAAAAAATTTTTTTGCATGTTTAATTTCTGTCATTTCTTGATTATCCTCACTTTAAAATCCATAAAAATGCTATGAGGCAAAATGTCCCGCAGGTTAGAATGAAGTGTGCCACTTTGCATCAGGAATGCACAGATGGCACAAAAACTCCTCTTCTTGTTATAATGGTTGATTAACTAAGGGCAAGAACGAAACTCATTTGATTTGAATTAAAAAGCATTTCAAATTTGGCTTTTACAGAAGTGTGAAAAGCTGGTGCTTTCTCTGTTCTGCAGTAGTATGAGCCTCCCATTCCATGAACCTGTCAGCCCCCTGGTAAGTACCACACAAGGATGGGTCGGAGGGAATCTAGAAGATGCTCTGGCACACCTCTCAAGCTTCTCCTTTGTCTTCTTGAAAGATATTAATTAACTTATTTTTCTGAACAGTATTGATTCCTAGGGAAGGGTAGGTGTTTCCGTCTTGCAAGTGCTTTGAAGATGCCAGGTCAGAGGCAAGTAAATGCTGGCCAGTGTTCTCAGGCCATGTTTGAGTACCAATTTAAGATGCTGGTAGGTATCATATATTCTAAAGGTATACGAGGGGTTCCTTGTTGATTAAGGAAGTTGGCTTGCTGCATACAAGGAGAATGTTGCACTGTCGTAAGTCAGGTCTGCTTTAGAAATAAATCTGGACTCTCTTTTTTCTGGTATTTTACACAAAGTTGGTAATGTTCAGGGGAAGACTGCTGTTTCATCCATGTACTCAACATTTACAATATTAACTGGCTATTTTAAGGAAAGTGTAGATTCATACTATTGTAATAATAGAGCACAATGTGAAACAAGTTGGAGGAAAATGAGAGGGGAAAAAAAGGTTTATGTGAAGGAATAGCCCAAATTACAACACAGAAAGCATTCCACCTAATACAGCTTGCAATGAAATTATGGAACACATTTCCTAAAAAAGTAGGTTTTGACAAAGAAATATTTAAGGAGTGGGATATCCTGGTAGCTAGTGCCCATTGAAGAAGACTATCATTGAACTTTAAAAAGAGTGCGTAGTAGCATATTTTTAATCACTGTTGGCAGACTACTTCCCACCACATCAGCTGCCAGTATCTCTGCACATTATTTTTGTAACTGCTTGGGGGAAATGTTACCTAATTGTCAATATTACATATGTTATTGACTATGGTTAAATTTATACATTTATATCTGGGGATAAACTTTAGAAAGTGCAAATAGTCACTGAAGTGTGCTATATTCAAGATCAAGCTTGCAAGCAAATATGTTTTTAATCAAGCCAAAAAGCCCCCAGAAAGATGATGTGCAAGTATAGGCACTGAAAAACTAGTGCTCGCTTCCTTGATGCAAGGAATCCTCTGCAGTGACTTCATCCAAACTTTTATAGGAGTGACTGGAGAGGAAATGTTCTCATTAAAAAGGTTGCATAACTGTGTTTTATTCCCATTGCAGGCTCGGCATTATTACCAGATCATAAAAAGGCCAATGGATTTGTCAGTTATACGAAACAAGCTGCAAAAAAAGGACAAGTCCCATTATTCTGCACCTGAGGAACTTGTGACTGACGTGCGTCTCATGTTTTGGAACTGTGCAAAGTTCAATTATGTAGGTTTCTAATATGCATAGGTAGGGGCACATAAACCAGAGGCTTGCTCTTTCAGGCTGTCATGGTGTTGTAATTATTGGTTCCATTGACATCAGATATGGGCTTAGGATAAACAGAAGTATTAATCAGTTTTATTCTTTGGAAATGATCTAAATTTTTGTTTTTAATGACAGAAATGGAGATACATATGGACCTGAGAACTTAAGATACATATGGATCTAAAATTAGAGAGGGACATCTTAGCAGACAGCTATCTGGAATAATGCTGCATTTGCTGTGAAAAGCCAGTCACAGCCAGGAAAATAGCTAGGGAAAATTCAGGTGCATAGGAATTTCTATGCAATGATGATTGCTATTTTTTCTAGTTCACTGCGCATCTCTTTTCTGAGAGGAGCAGAAATGTGTTCCTTAATAGCAGCATCTGGTTTTTACTTACATTGTAAATGCAGTGGGACTAATGGGCTGTAGAAAGTGCGCAGGAGGCTAATGGAGATGTAGCAGACACAACAAAGGCAAGACATTATGGTAGGTTAGTTATTTGGTTTTGATCCTTAGTGGTTTCTGTATGTGGTAACGCTGAATGGTTATTCATTCTCTTGCAGCCAGATTCAGAGGTTGCTGAGGCTGGACGATGCCTAAATCTATTCTTTGAGGGCAAACTAAAGGAGGTTTATCCAGATAGACATTTTCCTTCAGTGCAACAAGAAGACTCTGATTCTGAAGAGCTGGAGAGCCAGAATAGCAAAACACCGCCCCAAGATTTTCAGTGGCCATCGTATGGACAGGAGTGCATTCAGCCTAAAAGGAGACGGCGCCATGCTGTAAGACTGCAAAAACAAAAGCATTTGGTTGCTAAGTGGCCACCCTGCTAATCCTGTTTCCAGCTACCGATGGGAAGTTTTGACAGGGCTCTCTGGAAAACTGTCAAGCTTCTATCACAGATGCGATCAGTTCTACAATTTTATGTCAAGATCCTCTGAGTGGAATAAAGTGTCAGTTGTGTATAAATGTGTGAGCACGAACAAATGAAGTCTCTCTGGCCACACGGTTATATTCCTAGCAGAAAACTCTGTCAAGATTTTTAAAAAGACTAAGCCCTGTAGCTATTCACTGTTTGTTTCCTTGGTACACAGGAAAGTGAAAAAACATAAACCAATGATGTCTCAGCCAGCTAACAGCCTTCCTCAGGTATGGCCTCCTCAAGAGATGAGATTTGCTATGAGGAATCCAGCAGCATAACTGACAGAGTTAAGGTGTGTGGGAGGAAAGCAAAGCATTCGGGCTGTTTATTTAAACTCTCCTAATCTGCTGACCATATGCCTTATTTCTAGATGTTGTGAATAGATAACAGATCCAAAGTGTTTGAGTCTGTCAATATTTAATCTGTTAAATGATGTATATGTTTTGCAGTGTTTACACTGAAGTACTAATATTTTGGTGATAGGTAATGATGATTAATAATAAAAGTAACATGCTAATAATATCTAATACTGCAGAACAGTTTTGTAATCTGTTCAGCGTGACATCTCTATTTTATAGAGCACAGGTAACCATGTAATAATTTTACAACCCTCAGTGTGAATGTTGGCCATGTTTTGTGATAAATACAGTGTATAGTCATAAAAACAGTATGTTGTCTTACTCAATGATTTTTCTGGGAGCTTGACTGCTCAAGGCCTATGGCATACAGTCTAAGGTAATTATCTGATTAGCTACTTCTTTTGAAGCAGAGCATTTTCATTAAACCACAAAATAAGTCTAATTCTGGGGCTTTGTGTGAACTGTTTCTAAGCACATATCGGATTCTCTGTTTGCAAGGAACGATTCTTCCAGTATCTAATTCATGCTCAGTAAAGCAGTGTGGGATTTCTTGGGTCTCAAAGGTAGCATTTTTATATAACCCAAGCCAGCTGGTTTTCTTTAAAGCAGATATTGGAATTCAGTAAATTCACTATGAAGCAAATTGCATGGTTATAGAAGTGCCTATAAACTAATGTCATATATTCCTGATTTTCTCTCTGCTTATTTCTTGTAATTGTGTTTAGCAACAGTGCTAGAAGATGATGATAATGTTTATATGTCTAAGTTATTTGATTTTGGTTTTGGTTTGGTTTTGGCTTTTTTTTCCCTAAATTCCACAATGTATTCCCAGAACACCACCAAGGGCTGGAAGAGCAATTTTAGAGCTCATTTGAAGAAAGGGTGACATGTAATTGTAAAGCCTGCAGAGTGGGATATGTAACAAGACATCACACCTAATCAGAGAGTGATGGTTTGCAAGCTGTTTCTCACCTCTACAGGAAGTAGTGGC
Organism: Micropsitta finschii; assembly: GCA_034783455.1. Taxonomy (NCBI): domain Eukaryota; kingdom Metazoa; phylum Chordata; class Aves; order Psittaciformes; family Psittacidae; genus Micropsitta; species Micropsitta finschii. The sequence continues at coordinate 12,994 of JAVHNF010074298.1, forward strand.
CAATGCTTTCTTTGTGTGTCTGAGGGGCATCTTTGTCCTTAGAGCACTGCCCAAGAAGGTAAAGCTGGGCTGTGGTGTGGCTCTGAGAGGAAGGGTTGTTGTAGGTCTCAAACGAAAGAGTTAAAGTTCATTTTAATTGGGTTCCTGTTAGTAAAGATGATATTTTCAGCATAGTTTATATGGGCTATTTGGTCTGGTAATCATGTATGTTATTTTAGATAACACTTTAAAGTAAAGGTTTATATATAAAATAATAAGATGTGAATGTTATATTCTACTATCTCTGTGTCTTACTGTTTGCCATTAACTTGGTAGTGAGCTAATGTTTTCTTTTCTTTGAAGAAATGAAAATCTGGATATAATAATCTGACTGGAAAACTGTGAGATGAAGGAACAACCTTTACATTTTCTATATGTGAATTCCTATGTGTTTGCTTTGTCAAAACAGTGTCTTGGCACAGGTGAATGAGTCCAGGTTTGTAACTGTATTAATCACCCTTATCTGTGCTACAGGTATCACCTTTTCTCAGTTGGTAATTAACTCCTCCACCAAAGACCCATCTTTTACCATTAATAGCACAAAAATGGTATGCTGTATAGCTTTCATCCAGGGACAGAGGTAGAAATGGGAGAGGCTATTGATGATTTCCTTTTTTCCTGGAAGAGCAGATTTAACAAGAGCCTGATTCTCTTTCTTAAAGGCTGTAAATTTAACTGTACCATTAGTTTTGGAGACCACCTGTTTTAATAAAATGTATCCAGGGTATATTATATCTTTATTTAAAATAGAAGTTTGTCATCATATATAAGATACCCTTTGGAATATGTGCTGGCAGGACTCTTAAGTGAGTACTCTTAAGGCTAGCTTTGGTTTTGGTTACTTCTCTAAGACATAGTAACAGTTAAAAATACTTTTAACTTCATGTTATTGGTAAGCAGAACAAAAACTTAATTCATACATAACTTCCATACACAAATCTGTAGGTTAGCAACTTCATGATATATTGCATGCTGGAAAAGCAACATTATTCATCTTGGATGTTGCCTTAAAATTGCTGGCTTGTGATGTTCCTGCTGCTGAATGCCATACCACAAGGGCCTGTAAATTCTTGGGTCATTTACTCTGCTGAAGTCCAATTGCACACTGATAACAGCACTGACAGATACGAAAGGAAGGGTCTCTTCTAGAATCTATCAGACCATGTGGCCCAAACCAGAAATAACAGGTTATGTAGTTGTTTTTTCTTCTGTCACAGCCTGTTTCACAATCCAGAATGCGTAGGAAAGGAAGCAAGGAGGAGTCCCTGAAGTTTTGTGCTGGAAGTAAGTATAACAGAAACAAATGCTAGGAAGACTGCTAGGAAGACCCCAGCAAATGCACTAGGGTCCTACAAATGCAACCAAGGGCACAATTTTTCCTGTTATCTTTAGTAATAGGTTACATGTAGAATGGGAAAATCCTCTTTGAGCCTAAGCAGTTGGAAAGGAGATTCATTACACTTCAGTAATAGGTCTGTTGAAGAAGAAATGACAGCTACAAATGTCACTCTCATTCCACTACAATTTCAAAGAAAGACATAGGTCTTCCAGTATCATTACAAAATAATGGCATTAGAGTTAATACAAACAAGTGTTTAACCGTTCAGATTATCAAATGACTGCATGTTTATATATGTAATGTGTTTTGCTGAATAAAATACATGAAATATATTTGCACATCTGTCTGAAAATTTTTAGTACATCTGCTTTCAGTTAATATATGGATAATATTTAATATAACTTATTAGCTGTTGTTGATAACTACTGATAGCAAAACAGAATGCTTACAAGAAGAGCTGTGGTTACACATGAGATCAGCTTTCTATTTATGCTGAAATTTTCAATACCAAATAGATATTCTGCCTTTTTGCCTTTCAATTAAAGGAAGTTAGTGAGAATCAAACATGGCATGAAACAAGTAACAAATATTTGTAGCTTAAGTGTATGTATACATTAAGGTGTTAATGAACATACCACTTACTAGTGAGAGGAGAAAACTATTTCAGTGCATTTAATCAGAAAGAATAAAAAAAAAATAAAATTTGAAATGTTATAAATTGAAGAATTATAGATTAATTTACAAAAAAATAGAACAAATATACTCTGTTGGCAAAGAGTCAAGCAGACATTACAAATGTTCTTCTATCTCTGATGGTTCCTTTCGGTTTGGTTTATGTGAATATAAAACTATCAGCAGCAACTTTCTGACCTGGAAGTCTACTGGCTTGAGAGGTAAGGGATCCTTGTTTCAGGGTTATAATTGAGGTGCTCTTCAGACATAATTAAGGGAGAATTTGTAGATGAAGACAACTTTTTATTGTATAAGCAGGAAAAGGTAAAAAAACAACTGGGCACGCAAATGCTTCAAGTGCAAAATACAGGCAATAGACTCCAAAGTTAAATACCAGCTGAGACTTTTAATTAGATATCAACAAGATAATCTGAGGGAAAATAAAGGTAGCCGGTAGTAGTGGGCTAATTAATGTGTAGTTATGTGTGTTTTCATGAGAGCACTTAGTAGATTGGTAGCATTTAGTCTATTAAGTAGACTTTCATAGAAGTTTAAATTAGGATGTATGTAGGAATATGGTATTTGGGTGTCTTTGTGGTGGGAAAAGGTGGGAATACTTACTGTGAAGATGAGAAATTGCAATATTCAAGTCTGTTTTCAAGTATTCAGCTTCATTTTCTCCCATTTTCATTCTAAGTGTCTGAAAAGAGGTTCTTGAAAGACACTTTTCAAATAACTTCTTCCTGCGTAGGATGTAATTTGTAGTGGATTCCCTATAAATTCTATCTCACAGTATATCCTCACTGTAGAAAAGTCCTTTTCAGGTTAAGAAGGTAAGACATGCAAGTGTTTTTGCAAGAGCAAATAGGGTAGTGTCTGAAGGTCAGGGAGTATTTTACTGCTTTTGGAGAGTGCTTGAGATTCTTACCAGTTTTATGGAAGCAACAGCACTGATTTATGGTTGTGCTGTGGATGTTAGTTTGTAAGTTACTATTTTTGATCTTGAT
>JAVHNF010074319.1:0-11132 GCA_034783455.1 Micropsitta finschii
ATTTATGAACCCAGAATTGGAGATTTCGTTCTGCTTCCTAGGCAGACTCCAAGGGGTTTCTGATATTGGGTAAGTCACCCTGGCAGCAAAGTTCAGCCTGATTCTTAAATGCTTCCTGGAAAAACTAAACCCAGGACACCCACCTGCTTTGAGGCCTTCTGGCTTCAAACACAAGCTGGGTTCAGCTACACAGATCTGCAGTGCACAAAGTGCAAATGCCTCAAGGCAAATGCTGCCAGGGATGGTACCTCCACCTGGCACTGTACACTGCTGGACTCTTGTCTGTGGGCTTCTGTAAGGCTGGAGTTTGAAGTGAGGCTTCAAAATGACCTCATACTAAATCACCCCATTCTCTCTCTTACCAAACCCAAAAGTTTTGTCTTTTAATGTGCTGTGTCTGTGCATGTGCATGCCTTCTGCACTTGCAGTGGGTTTAAGCATTTGACTCAAACATGCTTTACTAAGAAGATGACAGTTTCAAGTTGTGACAGGAGACTGCAGTATGTTCATGATTTTATTTAAATCCATCCTAAATGCCACCCCTCCTAAGATCTGGTGGCAAGAATCAGAAACTGGTTTGGGAAATCTTTCTTTGTAAAACCGAAGTTTACCAAAGAGGACACATTTTTATTTGAAGAGATACATGTTTTAACCTTAAGGCTGAGTTCCCTTCCTGCCTGGCAGGAAAAGAAAAATCACAGGAAATTTTATTCATTTGGGTTTTACTCACCTCTGTGTCTCTGAATCTATCTTCATAGTCCAATCTATCCTTCTCTACAGATGTAAGCTTTAACTTCAGAGTGGAAATCTCTGCCATAAGATCCAGCTTCTGAGTTTCAAGGGATGTTCTGCTTAAAAGCTCCTGATTCAAGATACAGAGGAAGGGAACAGAATTACATATCCAAGGGGAAGAAATCAAGAATTTATTTCTGCAGCTGAAGGCCTCTTTCGTGGGGAAAAGCATCACCCTCTTCCTTGCACTTATCTGAAGCCCTGGGACACAGCTATTATCCATCTGGTGGACTGCAGGCACCCAGAATGTACCTGAATTACAGGGGCACTACCATGGGTTATCTGCCAGGATCAGAAAAAAAAACTTGTCTGTCATCACAGTTACTCTGAGCAGCAAGGAGCTTTGAGAGGAATCCACCCATCCTGCCAGAGGGTTTAATCCAAGTCTCTTTGAAGTTCAGTGAGGAAAGGCTCAAAGAAGAGCAGAACCGGATTCCTACAGTATAAAGCAGCACTGACGTTACAATGTACAAAGACTATAAAAGAAATATGGTAGAAAATTACCACTTAGTTAGGAGACATCAAGGAGTACAACACCTTGAAGTGCACTGCTCTCACTGAAGGAAAATGCAGTCCATTAAGACAGAATGAAGACAGACAGCAAGACAGACGTGGGGCTGTGAAATACCTGCTGCAGCATCTCTTCTGTAGCATTCAGCTTTTCCCTGTGCTCCTCCAGACAGAACTCCAAATCCCGAATCTTTTCTCCTTGGGCCTCCACCTGGTCTGTAAGCACACTTACCTGCATAATGGAGAAAAAGGCATGCACGTTTAGTACCTTGTGCCCATGCCATATGTGTCACCTGAAGAACTGTATCTGAGTAGCAGTGCTGGTTGGGCCAAAGATTAAACGGGACCATGGGGGAGGAGGAGCAGCAGCACAGCTGTCCAGTGGAGACAACGCATGCCAAAAGCAACAGGAAAGGAGCGAAAGCTCTCCCCTCATGCTTACTGGTATTTCAAACACAGTTCTGGCAGACATATTACAATTCTTTATCCCCCTTCATGACTTGTCCTGGAACTTTTCACAAGGGATGGCTGCTGCATCTCGCAGCCAACAATTATGTCTTTGCTGTGACAATACATTAACTGAAAACACACTAGCTCCTACCTTAACAACCGAATAGCTAAACCTCACTGCATGTTACTTATTCTCCTTTCAAGTGATTGCACACAGTGTACCATAGCATACAGCTTCTCCTCTTCTGAACAATAAAAGCAAAAGAGGTTAAAACACATGGAATGAGCCCGGGGAAGACCAAGACAACACCTTTGAGACTGCAGGCCAATTCCCATTTTGCCACATGAGCATAAAGAAAGTGGCTGCTCTGCAGACCTGCTCAGCTGACAAGATTCAAAAAGAATTCAGATACACATAAAGAAAGCCCTTAAATATTTTCAGGCATTCTAAATTCACACCTACTCCTAATCAGGGCTAACTCTCAGGTATCAGCAAGCTTTCTGGACACTATCCAAGACAACACAACTGCCAATAAGTCCTCAGACGTTTTATCACATACTTTTAAAAAGTCTCATGAATGCAAGAGCAGAACAAAATAACCTAGGTGACTACTCACTTGCAGAACAAGAGATTCCTTATCATTTTCCAGACGAGCCAGCCTTTCTTGATATACATCTCCATTCCCAGATATGTGTCCATTAGTCTGAAAAAGACAGCAAATATTGTATAGTCAGCTATCATACCAGAAGTGTTATTCAGTGCTATCAATAGACTTCAGGAGTATTTTCAGTCTGTAGAGTCCAGGAATGGATTTAAACCATTCTCAGACCCCCACAGGGTTACAAATCAAGTAAACTGTCAACAAAGGATAGATGATCACCATCCAGGACAAGAATTATTCAAGCCTTAAAGATAAGAAAGAACCTTCTGGTGACCCAATTCTGCAAATTTCCCTTACTGTGCATTCAGCATTTTGTTAACAAAATTTGTGCTCAATGACGTACCATGCTAAGGCAGACTTGCAGAGAGACAAATACCCTGAGACATTCAGCAAGTGAAAAAAAAATCAAAGTACAATTTACAAAACGTGCATTACGCTTTCTGCAAGTCAAACACACAGTAAGAGACATCATTTTACATCAGGCACATTTTACTGGGTATGGGTGAATGTCTGCACTCTAAACACATCTCTTTGTAAAGCTGCCTGAGGCTAAAGAGAAACAAGAATACATGTTAATGCTATCAGAGAATTCAGAAGAATCAGCAACTTTCTTCATAATAACTTCAATGCTCTTGAGGAGCAAGAAGGATTTTCACTCTATCCATATTCAAAGCTGTCTTCAAAGCACTTTGGGATGGACGCCACAATCAGATCTCTGCTCAGAAAAGAAATTCTTGTTCCCATCATTGCATAAATTGCTTAGAGGAGTCTGAGAAGCTGCTCTGAAATCATATCCAGTGTGATCAGCAGAGCACTGACGTTGAGGGGCCTTGATTTCCTTCTGAATATATGATAAAAGAAAACATGTGACTGATCCTTGTGCCCTGCCTTAAGAGGACACCATCACTTAGGAGCTGTAAGCCTTGGGCTCCTGCTTTGAATCTCTCTTTCAAGCAGCTCATCTCCCCTGATTGCAGAGGGTGCTTTAGGAAACCTACCAACTAAAACTGTGTTTCTAAGTTACATGTCTGACCTTGAGGGTGAGAGAAATTGGCTCATTTGAAGTTGAAAAAATAAAACTCCCACCAGCACCACCCAAAAAGTAGACATGAAGCAAACAGGTGATACAACGTATTTGGCCTCAGTGCTCTCAAGAAATTGGGCTTTGTCCTGGGAGCTTTTAAATCAGTATGCAGTAGCAATGTCATCCCCCAGCATACATGTGTAACTTTGTAAAAGTGACCTGAAATTCATAGGGTTACAGCAGACTACGGAAGTATGCTCTTTAGTGATTTGGACCGATACCTCATATCATAATGATATCCTCTATCTGACTTCTGTAGCAGTAAATTATTAGGCCTTCAGACCATCCAGACACTAAGCACCAAGGCACAAATACTCTACATTTCTGAATTTGCCTTTTCCCCTGGCATCTAAAAGAATTTAGCTCATGCCATGGAATTTCCATTCAAGATCAGCGAGATCTAACACCTTAATTTAGGTGAAAGAAGTCAAACAGCTTCCAAAAGAAACTGGTTAGCTGCTCAGCTAGCGGATTATGCTTGAAATTTTGTAACTTGACTTGTATGTGAAATACAAATCCAAGACTTTTGCATACTTCACTATTCTGTAGCTCCCTTCTCGTTTAAAATCTTCCAGTACATCTCTGGCACTACTCAATCTCCATAAGGACAAGTGTCTGCATTTTGCAATATACAACACACTTATCAATGGAGTGTGGGTGTGTCTGATGAGGAAAGTGATATTCATCCCTCATTGCAAGCTGAGGTGCAAAGACAACCCTCTATCCTGCCAGGGCTAACATGAAAGTCCTTATCAAAACAGACTCAACTCCCTGCCTCCCAACCACCACAGCAGCAGCCTAACCACTGAACCTCCTGATACCTCTAGTCAGCGTAACCAGACACAAATTAACTAAAACCAAATACTGCATGAAGAAAATATGGGGAGGTAAGTACTGGTTTCACACTACGATGAAAATGTCTTTACAATGCTGTGAAAACCAACGAGGTGTTAAAGCAGGACGTTAGTCACTGTGCATAGCATCTTGCCAGACACCTTTGTTGTTAAACTCTGTTCACATTTCTCGAAAAAAATCCTGTTTTGCTCAAGCACATAATACTTGGCTTTAAAACAGGAGCATTTAGAGAGTGTAAGTTCAGGCTGCAGCTGCACAATGTCATAAGAAAGAGGGGGAGGTAACGGGAACCCCAAACAGGACTGGAGTAAAGGTTATCTTCCACAAGACTAAATACAAAGATGGCTGTTGCCAGAAATATGTTGTAAAATGTGCATAAAACCAGACCTCCTGTAATACACCAAAACCAGAAAACTTTGTGTACAACACAACAGCAGTTTGCTTTTTTTTGCCTGAAATACTGTAACTTATGCATAATACCTGGGACTAACTCTTCACTTTAGGTACGAAAAGGCAAGAAAAGACTTTGGTTCCAGTGGGGAAGAAGATAAAGAGTTGGAGAAAGGAAAACACTGAAAAGCCATGGCAGCTCTTTCACAGAGCAGCAGCCCCAGCACCTCCTATGGTGGTGTAGACACCAGGGACCTGCAGGCAATGGCCGTACAATGCCTTCCTGCATCCCTTCTCTGCACTGTCTTCAAAGGTAAAGAGTTGATACCTGACAAGATTTTCTTCACAGACAGATGATGAAGGAAGAGAGGAGAAGAAACAGGGGCAGGACTGAAGAGAAATGGAGATGGAAATGCCTAAACACCAGATACAGGAAAGTAGTGCAGAAAGAAAGGGGTGGATGGAGGTCCAGTGGGGAAGAACGGGCTGCAGGGAGGTCTGAAAGATGCCAGGAGATATGGAAATGCTTTTTCATGGAAAAGTGGTGTGAGCAATATTTGGTGTGTCCTTCAGGAGGAGCTTCTCCCCACCTGGGGACCTGCAGCCTCCCCTGAGACTACGTCTGCCGACTACTAACCCTGCAAAGCTTTGACAAAAGAAAGAAAAAGAAAGAAAACAAGAGGAAAAAAAAGAAAGTAAATATCTGATTCAACAGCAACTGCAAGCACATTTGCAGCACTTGGTAGTTCTGGACCAAATTTGTATCATCGAATTCAATACAGGATTAACACAGTTTACTAGCTGTGTAAGACAAGCTTTGTTATTTTCCAAAGAAGGCTCTTATTCATCAGCAACTTAAAATCTATCTTCAATTAAGTGGTCAGATTTAGCATATGTTTTCAATTTAGGGATTAACTGCAAAACAGTGTATGGGAAGAAAGTGCAGATTTAGCAATACCGATCTTAATCCTAAAAACAAAAGAACAGTTGTCATGATGCCACAGAGGCTTCACAAAAGTTTGAGGTTAAGCATTTACTTAAAATGCCTAGTAAGATCAGACCAAGTGCACTTAAAAATGCTGCAAGATCAATCCACAGCTAATCTGTTAAACACGTGTGTAAAGCTCTGTCTGCAACCATGTAAGTGTAAAAAGCTACACTGCTCTGCAGGGAATTTTTCCTGTGCATCACCAAACTTTCACAGGTTGCCTGCCCTCAGTCTTTAGTCCCTTTCCCTGGAAGTGAGTTAGCATTCCAAACTGCAATAAAGTTTCTAATAGCTGCAGTTTTAAACACCCTGATATTAATAATAAAATCTGCTTCCTCTCAATTGCTGAATTCTCCTTTAAACATAAGACTCTTTTTTAGGCTTCTGCAGCTGATCCTCTCATTTCCCTTCATTTTCTCTTCTGCTTTCCAGACAAAATAAGCAGCACAAATCATACAGTTTTTGCTGTAGAAGCAATTTGATTTGCATAGAAGTAGCTGCCACTTCACAGCATCATTTTCTTGCATGGCAGATTGTGCTTACTGTTTCGACCACCACAGTCCAGTCAACAGTTGGGCAAGTGAGCTGTCCCTGACATCTTTCCTGACCATCTGGAGTTAATTCAGAGCTCATCAACATGCTTATGCTGTTCAGATCATTATAATACACATTACCTACGCTTAGTTAAGCACAGCTACCACTGTTCTACTTGTTCACTCAGTTTTGGAGTCCCTTGCAAGGGAACTCCCTCCACCCTCAGCTACCTCAGCATCACTTGGTGTGCCACAAGCAGATTAGACCCTCCAGATTTTTCTAACAAAGTATTCAACCACTGTTTCCTCTGTGAAACAGGACCCTGGCAGCTTTACCCTCTGTAAGTATTGATTTCATCCCCAATTTATACTGGTCAAATCTGTCTGAAGGCAATCTATACCAGTGTTTAACCAGTTTGTGTGGGAGCCTACTGCTGCCCTCCCAAACCAGCATCTCCTGCATTTCATGCCTCCCTACTCATCATACTGAGTATCTGCAGCCTGCTTCACAAGCTCCAGCAGCAGGCAGGCAAACATGCTGCTAAGCTTTTCCTGAAGTTTACAGATTAGTTCCTCCTTAGAAAATGAGCAAGGAAAAACATCAACACAACAAAGAACCAACACAAACCCACGCAGTATATTTTGAAGACTTCACTACAGTAAAAGTGAATTCTGAAAGAAAACCAGCTTAAGACAGACCTTCACTCTGAGCAATTTACCTGAAACATTTTCTAATGATAACTAACACAGCTGTCGAACAGGGAAGATTGCAACCGTTTTAAAACATTCAGTTTCTTTAACAGCTCAGCTGGTATCCAATGCAAGAAAAAAGATAAAATGCTTATCCCCTACCAGCGTTGCCCAGCTGTGGCTTGTCACTCTGAGAAATGCAAGAGCCAGAACAAACACAAATAGCCTTACCTTATTTAGCCAGACACAGTGCCCGTGAATGTCCCAGCTATACTCCATGCTGGTCATGACTATCTTCATGCATTCAAGGACGCAAGTGACTGTGGCAGGCAGCCGAGGCTGAAAGCTGCAACCCCAGCACTGCAAGCGCCTGCCGAGCTGAGTGGCACTGTCAGGGTTCCTCTGAATCAAGACAGAGAGGTTAAGTGAGGCAGGTTTCCTCGCCTAACCAAGGATGGAGTCGAACAGTGCAGCAGAGCGGGAGATGTAGGAAGCAGAGCAGTGAAGGAGGAGCAAGCAGCTCCTCTGGGGAATTAACACATCAAAGCCCAGAAAGATCAACCTTTTTTCCAACCTTAGCCTGCTGCCTGGATCCCAGCTCAGGAAGGCCAGACAGACAGCAAGGCAGAGGAAGATGCAGGCAGTGGGGCACAGAGCTGTGTAAAGCTGACTGGGAGCAAGGACAGTCCCACACAGGTGGCAGATGGCCATCTCCATCCTTGCTTCTCGCTGAACAGCACAACCCCCTCGTATGCACCCTCCTGGTCCTGCGGAAATCATCCAACCCCAACACATGAGGAAAGAGTGATTCTGATCCCTTTGCCTGATTACACAGTAAACAGGGAGGGAATTTTCTTGATAGGCTTTTAATTGTAAAAGCCAAAAGAACACATTTAATTTCCTTGTATGTGCCAAGAAAAAGAGGAACGAAAAGGCTCAACTGTCCCGGGTCTCACGAGTGGCTTGTCTCAAGTTTATGTCATACATACAAATGACATAAAATGCAACAGTAACAATCAATCTCTGTCCTCACTTTTAACTCCCAGTTTACCCAGTAACAGCAGCAACATAACAGATCCTTAGCAGTTCTGACCATAGAGCCTAGCTCTGGGAGTCCTATGATCATCTCAAAACCCACAGCTTTTATTATTAGAAAGAAATACTGAGAACTACAGTTGATAGATAAAAATCTCAAAAACATGAATACTGAATAAATCAGAACAAAAAGGCAGAGCAGAAGCTGTGTTTTTTTAAGCCAGGCTGATGTATTTTGGATTGGGAATGATGATTTTCAATGTCTCTACCATCAGGGCTGCCCTATGCTCCAGTGCAGGACAGCATGGGTTGTTCTTACTGCCGATGAACTCATCCATGATGCATGAAGATGCCACGCCAGGACATGCTATAAATGTGCCCGTATTATCTTCCAGTGTTAAAAACACACCAGTCTGGATGATCACCTTTAGCAAGAAGCAGGGTCCTGTGTTTCAAGAACTTTGAGAGGTAGATTTCTCACGGACAAAAAGCCCGTGAGGCAGTTTATGATGACAAAGCGAAATGGTATCACAAGGTTCCTTTCATATTGCAACTTGAGGAGGGATCTCAAACGGGTGTTTAGCGGTAAATGCCTATGTGCCACACATTACCATAGGACCTTTTGTTGGCTAAACTCAACATAAGCAAAGACTGAGCCACATGAATGCATCGTACACCCACACTAGGACAATCAAACAAACTTTGGTTTAAAGACAAGATTTTTCCATTAATAAGAAATATGAGATGGTTTCTGGCTAGCCAAACCGCTTCCTCCACTTGGGAATCACCCTGTTGTCCAAATAGACCAACATATCTCTGTAAGATTACAAGCTATCTTTATCCAGCCAGGAAAATTTCTCTCTGAAAACTAATATCCTTATATTAACTCTCAATACTGCCAGCCACTTTCTGAAAGAATCGACTTGTGGAAGAAGTGTCAAAATCTGAGGCCTGCCTGTGAGACGACAGATCTGCTGTTCACAGCAGCAACACTATGGCTTGCACAAGCCACTGTTGGTACCACAGCTCAAATTATCTATCTATTGTGATCTCTGGATGAGCTGAAAATGTTCTTTAAGAAACCTTTGGAGGCCATTTGTTTTTCTTTAATGATTTTACAGTTATCAGAAATTCACTTCTGGAGTGAAAAAAACACCCATATATATATATATAGATATTCAAATTCAGAAAGACACTTCCAAAGCTAAAGCCACACTTGTACTTGCTGTGGACTTTAAAGAGAAAGTATTATTTTGGCTCCTCCATTCCAGGAGCACATACTTTAAAGAGGAGAAGGCACACAAAGGGACACAGATACTCCAGATCAGGAGCTTGGGGAAGCTGGCTCTGAAGTGTGGGAAGAGACTGTCCACCCACCTCTACATTTCACTCTCTTTTTTAACAAGACACAGTTGGTTTCTTCTTTCTGAGAAGGCTGTTGCATAAAGTGTATTTAAAAACAACAAAACAAAACCAAACCAAAAATCAACACCAACAAAACCACAAAAATCCCCACTGCCAAGAAAATAATAACCAGAAAGAAAACCATCTCTTGCTCATTTCAACTGAAAAAAACTAAACAACATTCATGACTGGGAGCAAGGTTTCTGAGAATTATTTTTCAAGAGATGGATCTATCAGCTTGCAGCTGGACACAACAAGGCTCCCTTGGCCTTGCAAAAGGCAAGAGTTTAATTTAAAATGGTCTTGTTCCTGGTGATGATGTTACATACTACTCACATGCTGTCTATATTCAAGCAAGCAGCTCCATTTTTGCTGAGTACAGCACAACAGAATACATTAAACATTTCTGTTGACCAGGAAAAATAAAAAAAAAAAAAAACCTCCAAAATTTTGGAATAGTTATAGTCTGGCTATGGATTTCAGGTCTGGAATCCAGTGAAAGCACACAGTTCCAACACGTCTGAGCTTAGAAAAGGTCTCAGTCTCTTTCCAGACTTTGAACAAATTGGCTTATTTGTAATTTTAACTGTGACATTCACCTGCCCTCCATTTGCATATGGAGACGTGAGCAGGGTTTCAACAACACAGAGATCAGTTCTGAACTGCAGACAGACAGCTAGAAATGATGTGTTCTAGTTAAATTGGCTTGCTTGTGCAGCAGAAAGCTGAATGTGCAACTCCTCTGAACTCCCCCTTGGGACCATCTGATGGATTCTCTTGGCAGAGCTCTGCCAGATGTCGGGGCACTGTACGTACACTCTGGTGTCACGTGGCCATCTGGCATTCACTAGTTAAAAGCAGCATGAGGAATTTTAACTTGCTGGCCCTTTTTGAGTGCTTGCATAGTCTTCTTGAACACACCAAGAGGAGCAGAATGGAAGCGGTCACTAAGACGTGGTACAGGGACATGGGGGAGCCAATTCTGGCATAGCAAAACTGAACGCTGTGCCCCATCTTACAGAAGTGAGCAAGCCTGGGAGGCTGCTGTCAGACCCTTTTCCCAAATAGGCCATCAGCGGTTTCCCTTCCAGGGCCAGAAGAGGATTTTTCTCTTGTGACACACTATTTGGCAGAAGCAAACACTATTTTTGTTTTCCTCTGAGACACGAAAGAGTTGCTTACAGCTTTGGATGGGATGTCACGCACTGGTTCCAGCAGCTTGGAATAGCCCAGTTGGATACTTCATGTGTGGAGGATTAAACCAGTCTCAAACTAAGGTGTCTGCCCTTCCTCGGTAAGGATAGACATAGTTGCAGAAAGGTAGGCAATACTGGCGATACCTGCAAATCCCATGCTTGCAGCACAGTACAAAGTGTAATATTCAGTCTCTCCTGCTAGGGGCTTTAAGGATTCCAAAGAGTACAGGTGAGTAATTTGAGGTGAACTGAGGAGAAGCATAGATTGGAATAACTATTTTCTGCAACCTTTTGTACACACAAGCCCTGCACATCCTTTCCAGCGCTCAGGAGCCACTAGCTGAATGGCATAACAGAGCCCCTCTTCTCCCAGATTTAGCCCATGGCTGCAATGAAAACCATTACTGTCTTGCTGCCAACAGTGATCACATGGGTCTGAAGGACCTAAGTCCAGATACGAATGGCTAGGACAAGGGGTAACGGGTTAAAACTTAAACAGGGGAAGTTTAGATTGGATATAAGGAAGAAATTCTTTACTGTTAG
>JAVHNF010074324.1:0-12699 GCA_034783455.1 Micropsitta finschii
CACACCAGAAAGCTGAAAAATCCTCAGCATAAAATCCTGAGGCAAGTGGTAGGCAGGGTGTCAAACTGACTGACTGAACCATAAAAAGAAGTGAGTAGGTGCCTGTTTCCAAACAGCAGTGCCGTATAAATGGCAGCACGCGGGGGAGTCAGTTGGTGGGAGGATAAAGGGCTCTGAGGCGAAAAGTGTCAGATGGGGAGAAATAGAGATGCATTAAAAACACGTAGAGGAAGGAGCTTCCTGCTCCTGGGGAGGTGCTGTAAAGGGTTAACACTCCCAGAGACACTGAGGCTGCTTGGGGAAGGTGGGGAAGGCCACATCAGCCACATCAGAATTGAAGAGGCCTTTTCAATGCTTCTTTCTTTTTTTTTTAGCTTTCCTGACAAAGGAGTGAGGGATTTTTTCAAAGGTATTGGGTAACAAGGCTCCAGACTACAGTTTTTCATGCACCAGAGGGTTCCTGTTACACAGTTACCTGAAGATAAGCCAGTACTTACATACCCTCCCTGTCTGCCTGTCTCTTCACAAATGTCATCATGGTCTTTGGTCTTAAAGTAGATTTTAAAGTTGTAAAATTTATCCAGGTTTCTTTCTTTCTTCTTTTTTCCTCCCTTTCTTTTTATATCACACAAAACTTGTTTTAATTCCATTTCTTAAGAAATGGTGTATTGAAAAAGTGATGTAGTGTTTTCCAGCCTGCTGTCCTGAGACGTATAAAATCCAAAGGAGATCTGTGAAATTTAAAACCAGACCACAGTCACAAATCAGGAAAAAAGGCCTGGAAAACCCTCTTATTATTTCATAGGTGTTTCCGAGCATGTTGAAAACACACTGGAAAAAGATTAAGGATTACAAATCTGCATTGTCAAAGTAATTTTATCAGTTGATATCCTTAAGGATACTAGTTACAGGGCCATTAAGTGTCCTGGAGCCTATTGAACAAACCTGTTTCTTCTCCTAGAGAACATCCTGTAGATTTTAAAGGTCAGGGAATAAGGGCACTGTCAGATCTTCTTTTCAAGTCACATAGTGGTAAAGACGATATAAAAGGAACATCTACTGTAATGATGCTCACTTTTCTGTAAGGCAATACTGCAGTTGTGTGTTAAAAGTGTATAAGTACTGTGCATAGCTTATATAAACGATTATTTCCGGGCCACTTCTTACAACACATATATGCTTAATGATGCAGAACATGCCATTGAATGCTACTAGACTTTTAAAAGAACCTACCTTTTAAATCAATAATTTTAGTTTCTTACAAATGTGAATGCTGAGATTAAGTTCGTATGATACACTGTTTGGTTTGTTTGTTTGTTTCAGACCAGGCAAAAACCAATTTGCATGTAACATCATTAGACGATGCAGAATGTCTCCGATCTAAAGAGCTCCTTTCGACCCCAAACAGTCACACTTCTTCTAATTCAAAGTCCACCCGCAACATCCCTCGAAGACATACAGTAGGTGGCCCTCGCAGTTCCAAAGAAATACTGGGAATGCAAACCTCAGAAATGGACAGGAAGAGAGAGGCTTTTCTTGAACATCTGAAACAGAAATATCCCCACCATGCTACAGCAATAATGGGACACCAGGAGAGACTGAGAGATCAGGTATGAAAGTCAAATTCATATCTTGGTTTTTGTTAAACAGTCCTTATAACTCCTGCAAAATCAAGTGTTACCTCATTACAAAAGGTGAGAATGTAGCAAAGCATTAAACAGATTTTCTTTGGTGTAGCCAAAGATCCCCTGAAATTCAAAGAAACGGTAATAGAAATGAAACTATTCAATATTGCCTTGGAATTGTTTGTTGAAACTGACATTTTTTTGAAGAGATTTTTTAATTTCTTTTAGAGAATACACAGAGAAAGGGGTGAAGGTGAGACTCTTGATCTTAGTATTTGGGTCTCCATCTACTTTTCACAGCTGAAGGGAAAATATGGAACAGCTGTTAACTTCTGTTACACTTTCGGTATTGGCACCACTGCCCGGGAGAAAAGAAAATATCTGTAGAGTGTGTCTGTGTGCTTTAGCTGGCTCTGTTACCCTTTCATTTGCTTTCTTTTCTATCTCTGCGTCTTTTAATACAAACAGAACAGACTTGTCCACAGGTATCTGCCTCCTCCAAGCTGTTTTGACATCCACATTGGTCTGTCAGCAGCGTACCTTAAGGTGGTTTCTCGCCTGCCTGCAGTTGCTTTTCAGCAGCAAAAGTAGTTGTAGGGTCAGAGATGTGACACACTGACATATTTCTCAGAGCAGGTGAAGGCTGCCGTCACATTGACCTTCTAAATTCAGGGAATGTCATGCAAGATCTCTTCACCACCTAACTCTGAGCTCTGGTTTTGGGTGCAATGTTAGAGTTTAATCTGTTCAGCTTTACAGACAATCTACCTTCTACTCCATAATTCATTTGTTTTATTTTTTTTTTCAATCAGCCAGCAGAATTCAGAGCTCAGGCTCATAAAATCTTGTGCCTGTTATTCCCTATTTAACAAATGATTGACAGCAAACCTGTTATAAGTTGTTTTTTTTTTTTCCTTAGTGCTTTATAGTTATTTCAGCACTAACAACAAATTAATTGTAAGCAGGGAATGAAAACAAGTTGGAAAAATATTGCACCGTATTATGGGAGTTCTTACTGAATTTCTAGCCTCTTTTGAAGCTTTCCAAACCTTTGCAGGTAAGACCGCTCTTACAGGTTTCGAAAGATTGTCATTTGGTGACTCCCCTATGCAACTTCTCTTTGACAGGTCCTATAGTAATCCCAGGTGCCATCACTACCTCTGAACACAACAGCTAGAATCCATATGTATCCAAGTAAAAGTGCTGCAAGACTTCAGCTCTAATGAGGATGATCTATTCCTTATTCTTAAACAGCTTTCCTCCTTTCCTTTGAAAGTCTGATTTTTTTTGTAACAGTTTTTTTTTCTCCTCACTTATCTCTTCCATGAACTTTAGTGACTGTGTGGAATGTGCTGGGTGGTGGATAAAGATAGCATACAAATTAAATAAAGGGGGTGGGAGGGGGGTGAAATCCAGAGATTAGATCTTTTAGAGTCATGTAAATATTTAGTTCCAGTGTTTCACACTGCAAACCCAGTTTGAACAGCCTACAGCATTACACCCTACACATTTTGTAATTTGAACCTTTTCTGAAGGCAATAAATTACAGAAGGAATGCAGTAACTGTGCCTGCTATTTGTTTAAAATGTGTCATCCTTGCTAATTTATTGAGGGTAAAATTCATGCGAATGTCTCCCACTTCTATTTTTTGATGATTAGACATGTATACTGTATATAATGAGGATTTTTATAATTTCAAGAAAAAAAAAAGTTTAAAATTACTGCTAGAGCATCAAACTGCCTTTCCTGGGAATGGAAAAAAACTGGAGACTCCATCCATTCAACATATCTTTAAAAAAAAAAAAGAGAGATAAACTGAAAAGAAGCCACGTCAAAAACATACAGAAATAAGTTATACCAGTTGATTGTAAGAAATTCGCTTAGTTGAAATGTAATGCAGCAACAGTCTGGCTCATCAGATGTAGTAAGATTATTATGGTCATGGAATTACAGTTCAGAGAGGGGTTTTCTTGCCAGTTGTGTCTACGCGTTCACACACACGTATTTTGTGTGTTTGTGTTTATACATATCTATCTCTGTGTATAGATAAACAAAGATATTGTATATATATACACAGCTATATGTGTGCATATGTATTTATGTGTATGTATAATGCATGCTAACTTAGCTGCTCCATGAATAAGACCATAATATAATTTCACTTTGGAGGGTGTATATGTGTGTTTAGCATACATACATATATGTATGTATAACAGTAGTATAGAGTAGGTATGTAGAGTATGTGACATATACATCACATACAAAATCTTTAAGATGTATGGGAAGACATGAATTAAAATGTCATGATTTATTTTCCATGTTCTTTTCTCCCTTCTTATTTCTCCATCTGCTCCAGTTGCTGGGAAGTGGCAACATTATCCATGGTGGGAATTTCCCCACCGTGGGCGATCTATCAAGGATAGTAACTAATGCAACACCATTTTCTAATCTCTGTGTCAAATGGTACACCTCAAACATAAAACATCCCAGTATTTACAGTCAGGAGGTAGCCCCTTGGTTATCATATAATTTGTCTTCCAGGTTGCTTTAAACCCTGTCAGGTCCATAAACCACAAAAATGAGCCAGAAAATCAAGATTAGTTGGTAATTGTCTCTTTTTTGGACTTTCTTCTCTTGTCTGTTTTAACTATCAGTATCTGAGTATGGCAGACTGACCCCTGCTTTGCAGAAAATAAACATCCAGGAAAAATTTTTGGTGTTGTCAGATCATACTGTATCAACCTCCACCAGCAAGGTCCTCTCTGAATGCTGTCTGTATCTTGCACTATGTATTAATGGTTTCCTTCAGGCTTCATTTATTCAGATAAATCCCTCCCTGGATATGCCTCCTGAGGACCCATTTCTACTCTTGATAGCCTGCCACAAATCAGAAGTACAATCGTGGCCAGGTAAAATGCCAGTAGGGATTACGGGTGGCTAACTAACATGGTGACCTGAAACCTCCCAGCTGTGCACACAGATCATCCCTCCTCCCCACTGCAGCTTTGTTGCGCTGTTTGTGATATCTTACTTTGTAAAGGAAAGCTCATAGAGACAGGGGCTGTCTTTATTTGCACAAGGGCCTTGGGATACTGCCACAAGGCAAATAACCTGCAGCTGAGCTGGTCTGTGTGGTAAACTGGGGCTTGAATTTGCAGCAGCTGGGGAGGTGCAGGCATGCCATGCCTTGTGAACCCCAAAACACCCACAGGGGATTGCAGCACCCCATGGCCACAGCTCTGTGACCCACAGCCTCACACTGCAGGTCCCCCCCCCTTGCAAAACAGCCCTGCAGATAGGCAGAAAACCAAGGAACTAAATCCATTTTTATAGGTAATGCAAGTTTCGGCAGGAGCTCTGGATGCCTTGCCTCTGCCAAGGCTGTCTAGCCTGCATTAATGAAAGCAAAGCACTAATGTAATCCCCAGGAAAGTTAGAAAAAAGAGAAAGGAAGGAGGAAAACAGTCTATTGAAGTCTGAGATGGTGTGAGCATCTGCTGCTGAGCTCATGGCAGGACATGGTCACCTTCTTAAGGGGTTTGACTCCCATCAGCAGAGAGGGAAAAAGCAGGAACAAGCTCAAAAGCAAGGATGAAAAAGAGTCAGCAATTAAGAGGTTAAAATACTAACCTGGCCATGGGAGGGGGTAGTCCCTGCCTTGAACCTGTTTTACAAGTCACCTCCCTAAAAAAAAATGAAGCTTTCTGAGGGGCAGAGAGCAAAAATGAATGTGTAGAAGTTTTTCAGAGCCGGAGCTTATGAGTGTGCCTTTTAGAAAATGAGCTGGAAGGTGTTTGCCACAGCTTGCCTTTGTTGTTGTTTGACTAGGAAATGCACTGGGAGATGTGGAAGGGTCAGGAACAGCTCTAGTGATCCAGCCAGTGCTCTGTGAAGAACAAATTTGTTAGCAAATGAAATCCAATTTCCATCAATTTATAAAACAACCACCCTTCCGGTGCCTGTGCAAGGCTAAGTGCCTAGAAAATGGTGGTCGAGGGTTTCTTGTTTTGTTCAGTTAGGTCTAAACATGACAGGTAACTCTGGCATCTGGGCAGGTGTGGTTAAGGTTACCATGGAGATCCATGATGTCATGCTTGATAAAGCATGTCAAGGCAGCTAATCTAACATGTAGATGTTCAGAAAGTCCCATAGGCCAGAACTAAGCTTTATGCAAATAACAAAGGTGTGCTGCAAAAGGGTGAAAGAAAATACGGCTGAGATATGGCGTGCGTTTTACCTGGCAGCTTGAAAGGATTATTACAGGCTTCACCATAAAGTAAAACTTTTGGAACTAAAGGAAGAAGATTCCAGACATCTCTGGCCTCACCTGTGGAATCTCACATTTCGGTAAATAAGCCTTTTTCTCTCTCTGCCCCTGCTGTAAAAAACCGCTTTTGAAAGTGTGGAGTTTGCTTCACCACGTTGTTCCTTTGGCAGCAGGGCTGAGTCAATAAAGCAAGATTTCTGCATGGCATGTTCCCTTTTCTCTTTCGAAAATGAGTTCTTTATTGAATGAACTGAGAATTCGGAATTATTTGAAAGACATTGTAATGTATTATGTTGATTATATGAATCATGCTGCAAAAATCTCCTAGGTAGTGTTCTGGAGGAGAAACTAAGAATGGAGACACTGTATTTATTGGTAGATTATTGCCAGATGTCTCTGCTTTAACCGTTCAAATAGAACCTTAAAATTACAACAGCATTCATTCCAGGATTTGATATCTGCAAAAATGCCAAAGCTTTTTTAATGGATCATAGTATTAGTTGGTTAAAATAACTGCGTGTTCTTTGATATCATAGGGCAATGCTGGGGCATTTCTTAATAGATTTTTTTTCTTGGGTAAAAGTACGTTAGTAAAGGGTAAACACGTTTGGAGGTAAAAGTCCAGCAGCAGAAAGGCTATTGACACTTTTAAGGTTTTTTTTTAGCTATAAACAAAGGAGGATCTTTTCAGTCCCTCTGGAGAGAGAGTAAAATCCCTGGGTTCTTAGCTGCAGCCACTTTCATGCTTACATCAATCACAACAGACCAAGTTAACATCAGTAGGTAAAGGATAGCCTCCCCGCTGGCACTGCTGTGATAGGATAACGGGATGCAGGTTTAGGGCTACAAAGTTTATTTGGCTTAAGTCACTCAGTATGAAAAGGGTTAGATGAAGTAGGGAGTGGGTACTTACAGTAGTTAATGTCTGAGCTTAAAAATGTGAAAAGAGAAAAATCTTAGGTTATGCCTAAAGCCACCTGAGAAATGTAAACTTGAGAGAAACTTCATGTCAGTGTAAATCCTCAGTAGGATTTAGGGACTGAGGAGGCTGCAGAATATGGTAAGCACATTATTTAATTCCAGATAAAAAACCAGAGTTTAAAGGTTTTCTGATATTCTGTATTGCTTGATTGGACAAGGTTAAATAAACCTTTTTTGGAACACGTATTGATTAGTAAAGTGAATGGATCGAAAGGTGTATTAAGGGAAGAAATTGGTGAGTAATATTCTTTGGTTGCAGCTCTTTTGCTTTTACTCCTAGTTCTATCTTGAAACTAAGGTAGTAATGGGAATATTTTAGAATTAATTTTAATTTAAACTTTCTCCCAGAGTCTGATCATTAATTATTTAGAATTAGTTAGAATATGTGTAAATGACAGTGTCAAATGAACTAGAGTATTTTGTGCTTATTACACCATTGCTGGTTGATGCTATAGAGGGAGAAATTGATTTAGTGTTAATATTGTGCAAATACTTTTGTGGTCTGTACCAGTCAAAAAACAGAGTTAAAAAATTACGTTTGATTTTAAAATGTACACAGTTTCTGTGAAGAACATGATTTTAATCTGGGTATGTGTTGCTGCAGATTTTTCTGGTTTAGAGAATCCATTTTTTTGAATTACTACTTGGTTCACATACTGCTGTATATAATGTGTCATCAAAAAATGCTTATTTTTATCTCAGAGGTCAGTGTCATACAGTTAGAACTTGCTGTTGTGTCAGTACAGGCTGTAGGTGTTTGCTCAGAAGAGAAAATAAGTTTCAGAAGTTGCTTAAAGATATTTTTGTGAGTTCCTGCCTCCTCTCCACTGATGGGTACTACCTCCCTGCTCAAATGAGGTGGAGGATGCCCCCTTAGTCTTTGCAAGCCCAAGAGAGCACGTTGCACATTCAGGAAAGGGGGAACGCCCCTCTCTCCCCCCAGCATCCACACGTGTCCCCTGTCTCATGTGCCATCTGATACAACAATTTATTGCTTTCCAGTGCTGCTGTGTGTTAAGGGCAACTGCTCTTATTTTATGGTGTTAAAAGCACCTAAGAAAAGCTATGGAAATGAACATATGAAACTTGATTGCAAGCTTAAATCTTTGCTGGATTCCAAACCTTTGGCTTTTGTTTATGGAAGGACATGAGATGACATGTACATTTGTTTTGGGTTGAAACATGCTCTTTAGCCCCCAGATAATGCTGTGATTGTGAGATATTTATAAATAGCTTGATAGATAAATGAACAAAGAGCTAGTTCATTAGCAAAGTAAAGTCAATCTATTTTGTATTCATTAGAAGTGAAAATATTGAGGAAGAAGAATATTCCTGGTAGAATGTGGAAAGTCCTTCAATTTTACTCTTTAGTTCAAAAAAGTAAGGCAAAGCATTATGATACCTTAGGGCTAGTAGTTTAATATGTATCTCTGTGAGTAAGGGAAGTTTAAGTGGAGTGGTAATACTTGCTTTGCTAAATGTAAGTTTCTTCATTTGTATCTATCATTTAAAAGTAATAAAAAAAGCTGCGCTTTTGAAAAAGCAAACAAAACAAGGCTGCAAAAAGGCTAATAAAGCAATTCCTTTTCTTTTTCCTTCCCTCCCCCCATGCAAACCACACACCAGCGCAGTTACTTTGCCCTAACAGGATTAGTAAGTTTTTTTCTGTGGTAACGCCTCTGCATTTTAAATAGCACGTATTGTTTGTAACTCAGAAGATCCAGGTAGTTGTTACATGCTTACCTTTGTTCATAGGAATTTTGCACGTCTATTTTTCTGACTTAATTTTTTGAATCCTGTGTTTCAATTGACTGAATAAATGACCACAGCAATCTTGTTTTAGTACTTATGGTTAGCTCCAATAAAGAATCTAGGACTTTGGTATCCCTTAAAGCACAGTTCAGGCAGCCGCATTCAAGAGTTGCGTGTGGAAATCTCTCCTAGTTATTGTAGACACTTGTGATTCTTTATGTTTCAGAAACTAGCTTTTCTACCAGAAAATATCCCAAGGCATTTATACACGTGTTTTTGCTCATACTTGGTTTAGTCGTGGTGCTTTCTGGGTTGCCTCTGTATAAGACTACCAAAAACTGCACCAAAGCAGTCATCAGGATCTTATTTGGTGGATGGGTTCAGTGCAGAACGAGCTGCTTCAGGGGTGATGGAGAGCCCACATCCTACGCAGTGGCTTAGCAGTGACCACAGCTGTGGCAGAGCCACCTCCTGCCTCCCCGAAACCTGTGCCTAATACCTGATGGGATAGGCAAATACTACATTTTCCCCTTGAAAGTCAAGCCACTGGGCAATGATGTGTTACAGAATTCTGTCTGTGTAGCGTTGTGGTTAGCCCCTGAGGTCAGCTGTGAAATGAACTTCATAACAGGGCTGCAGAATTGAGCTCCTTTCTTCATGCTCTCCCTGCCCATGAGGACCTTTTGTTCTATTCTCCTTGGCAGCAATATTTCAGGAGTCAGTGACTGAGAGAACCTTGGCCTTTGGTATTGTTTTAGCCTGGTTATCAAGATCCTCTGCCTAGAGACAGAGAACTTCCTTCAGGCTTAAGTAACCAGAAAGCTGCATCTTCCCCTCCTTTACATATCCTGCAGAAGTAGATTGTTGTGTGAAGGATGCTTTGCCACTGCTTCCTCTTCCAACTCTACTTTTAAACCAAAGCACCTCAAGTTGCTATGTTATGCTTCGTGCCCAGCTCAGGGGTGAACAGCTTGGGAGACATCCTCAGAGCACCATATTAAATGGGGCTTGTCAGTGACCTCAAAGTTCATTTCAAGCTCCTTATTCACTTAGGAGCACACAAGAAGTTTGTGACAGAAGCGAAAATGAAGCCATGGTCTACAGGCATCTTTGGCCATATTGGTTTTGAGCAGATATTCACTCTTGTCTATAGTTCTGGAGGTGTGTCACAAAGTGTGAGGATCACTTGTTTGGCAGATGGACATCACAGAGGTCCTGGGTGAGGACAACAGTCCTGCTGGTAATATAGCTGAGGTTACAGTATAGTTTCTCTGGTTGTTGGTCAGGGGTTCCTTCTGTAGCCTCAATAGTAATGTGATTAGCCTCAATAGTGATGAATATATTTGCTGTCTCAAGATTATTTCCATGCAAATGGTTGTGAATGTGCTTGGGTTGTTCTCTTTTTGTCTGAACAGTCCTGTTAGCTTCCCACTGGGAACATTTTTGTGTTTTTTGCATTTGTCACTTGAGAGAGGAGCACATATTTATGTCAATCATTAGCAAAGTAAATGCACCTCTGGACCATTGCTGCTGCACGACAGCATTTTTCAGATGATTCTCTAACAAAGGCAGATTACACCAAAGTCACCTGATTAACTGCCTTGGTTTAACCATAATCCCTGGGATTTAAATCTCTTTTCTGGGCTCAAATGAGAGAATAAGAGTAAATAAGACAAGCAAATCGCTTATGAACATATATTTCAATTTCCTTTCCCTTCAAATGAGTTGAGTGCACCAGGAGAAACAGTGGTATTGTTAAAACTGCAGCCAACACCTGTGACTCTGATAGCGGCTGCTGAGATGTGCATTTTCAACATTCATCCAATCATGGTAATTGTACCAGTTCGGTAGATTCAGAACGTAATGGCATTAAGTTTTGCATCTTGACAAATCAAGCCAACACAGGGCCTTCACAGGTTGAGATTGTTTTGAGAGGTCTTTTTTTGGTTTTGTGGGGGTTTTGTCATTAGTACCTTTTGTACTGCTTCATTTTGTGTGATCTCTTGTATTGTGGGTTGTAGTGATTCCATTCACTCACTAGGAGATTACTGCTTTAGTAAACACTGAGCTTTGCCATTTGTTTAAGTTTAGGAAAGGTTTTGACTTGCTGTTTAATACACTGCCATAGGTGCATTTCACTTAAAAAAAAAAAAAAAGTAAGCTAAAAATCAAAATTAGTTGTTAAAGAAATGAATAGATAAGCTGTTTTAATAGGTTCTGTCTGAAATCCAGAAAGTTCAATAATATATTCTTCACCATGGCTTCTGCCATGGGTCCTTAAGGATGTTCTAACAACCTCTCAGGAAGTGGATGTGGAATAACTGGCCATGTACATCGTGTATGTGCTGATCTTTTGTAAACACAGATTATTCTGTCCCACATTTTGACACTTATTTTGTCTTCCATAAATGTGTTCTTATTAGTTGTAAGACTGGATGTGCTTGATACCTGCGTGAATGTCCTGTTCTGTTTTGGATTGCTAAATTCTTGACTATGTTGATGTCTCATGACTGTAACTTCCAGGGCTCAACTAGGTTTTAAGAATATTTCAGCCTCTAAGGGGTTTACATTTCTTACATATGCATTTAATAGACTGTCTCCATGCTCTTGCATTGATTTCATTCAAAATAGAAAAACTAATTGTGACTCCATTTCAGTCAAAGCTAAGAATTTTTTCATTCTGGAGGAAGATGTCAGTCTTCCAAAGGAGAAAGGCAGCAAGAAGAAGTAAACAGTGAAAAACTAAAGAGTTAAAACATGGCTTGTATTTGAGATAAGTTGAACCTGATTTTAAATTTTACATGATGTATTCAACTTGCAGATACATTTACTGCTAGATGAATAAGTAGAGGCTTTCCCAGTTTGCACCTATTTTGTGGGTATGTGGGTGTCCAAAGTCTGGAAACAGACCTGCCATCAATGTCTATGCATGAGCTTTGGGCTTTTGTGCACTGTGCTTTGAAAGCATAATTTTAGCTGCATTTATTCATTTGTAGACCTATTTTTAGTAGCATGAAATACCATACATCAGACTGTTGTAATTAGTAATAAATTACTCGCAGAAGGAACAAATATTAACTTTGATTAGAGTAAGAAAGAAGAAATGTCACTTTTTTCCCATTGGCTCAATAAATAAATAATGGTATGACATTGGTTGGTTGGTTTAAATAACGGTAAATATTGTTTGGAAGGAAGGATTATTTAGCATAAAGTAAAAATGTAATTAAAAAATATACATGTAACATAAATACTTCCATTAAAAATGTGTACGTGAAAAGCTAGGACATTTATAAAATATCCTATAGATCTTAAAAAGGTATTTTCTTCTCTTTTTTTTTTTTCTTTTTTTTTTTTTTTTTTTTCCAGAGAAATTATTAGTTCTGTAATTTCTTGATCTAGGTTATATTTTCCCTACAAGTCTTTTAAAAAAGAAAAAAGACCCAAACCACTCCAAACCTTCACAGATGTGTGCTAATTTAACTCTTTCATTATGTATAGCATGCATTCTCTGTTTTCAAAAATGCTATTTTGTATTAAAATTGCTTAATAGCTTTGCATTAAAAAGACAACCTTATGTAAACATCTACTACCTATAGATATGGAGAACCTCAGTAGTTGTGTTTTTAGACTGGAATCACTGTGGTATCTCAAGCACCCTGATTTGTCAGTGATGGCTGTCGGTATTGGGGTTTTTTACTGAGAATCACTATTGTTTCAATTGTTTTTCAGCTGCTAAACCAAGCTGACATCTTTTTTGGCTAATACTAAATCCAGCACCTGGGGGTATAGGCAGGTACAGGTACTTCTGCATACTCCTGTGTGGGTGAGCAGGGTTGAGGAACGTTTCTGTGCTGTGCAACCCGGGGACTCTCTCCATTTTACCATAGGCAATTAGTATGGTGTCTGTCGCTGGAGAATTTAAATGAAAACATATGATAGAAACAGCATCAAAAGCTGTCTGGGAATCAGTGGAGAACCTGTCCCTCCTGAACGTCGCAAGAGGGTGGGGTGGATGGAGCGAGGAGGCGCAGATCACAGTGTTTGTCTTGGACATCATAGCATGAGTATTGATGT
>JAVHNF010074336.1:0-15249 GCA_034783455.1 Micropsitta finschii
CTGGAGTACGCTTAGAGCCTGTACCAAATGGAATACAATTTTCTTGGCAGTTCAATGACTGAAACAGGAACCAGATTTTCAGACACATTAGCAGGTCTTACAGGAGTTTCATACTGGGACATTGAAAGCAAAATTTTAAAATTGAATTTTAATAGGTGCTGCACAATGCAGATAAACACTGTAGAATTAACAAAAGGAGCTAAGTTAGAGCCCTGACAAACTGAAAGGCAACTTCTGTACAGGTAAAGCAGCTAGGTGTCCTTTGTAACCCACAAGTAGCTATTTGGATTTCTGGGTACCCGAATACCTTCCAAAACCTGGCTTTCAGTGCCTTGTAGTCTTTCAGAAAATTAAGAAGTGTACAATTTTGAAAACTTTGGGATTTTTTCGTTTTGTTTTTCTTTTCTTCACCTTGCAAGATATGAAATAGGCCTAATCTGAGAATTTAAATTCCCTGGGTACATGTTTCCCCTGTTGCTAATTTAGCACATTTTTTTCT
Organism: Micropsitta finschii; assembly: GCA_034783455.1. Classification (NCBI taxonomy): domain Eukaryota; kingdom Metazoa; phylum Chordata; class Aves; order Psittaciformes; family Psittacidae; genus Micropsitta; species Micropsitta finschii. The sequence goes on from JAVHNF010074336.1 coordinate 500, forward strand.
AAAAGGTATGTATGTCCAAAGGATATCTTTACCTCTTCTTTACCTTTAGCTCTCAGTGCAGTATGAGGACACCTTTGCACTCTCACAACAAGGAGAACAAGTTAATGGGTTGAACAAGTTAAGCACCAATGCAAACTTGGCTTATTTATGATACAAGAAGGTAGCAAGGTATTTTAATCCTGAAATGAGGTTGTTCTGCCTTTCAAATATTCCATAGGTAAGTAATTACCATCAATTATATTTATATGTGCACAATAAGCATACTGCTGCTGAAGATGTTCCAGTGTCATTGCTAGAAATGATAATGATATATGATGATGTATCTGGGCTGACAGCTGAAGGAAAGACAAATACGCATCTGTAAAATGTTCCCTGCATGAACAGCCTAGAGCACTATATTTTATGTCACTGCTTTGGCCTGAGCTGAATTAAGTATGATATAGAGCTACCATTTTTTATACCTGACAGTTCAGTAGATCTGTATTTTGATCCTATAAGAAAACTGAGAGCAGTTCTGCTACTTACCAGGATCTTTAAAAAAAAACAGCTTATTCACTAACGGCTAACAATAACCCTTAGGAAGGAGTAATTTTAGAGTATACCTGGTGCTTTCAGCAAAAACTGTACCAGAAACTCTAACCATCCAGGACACCAAACCTTTCAAAACTTGTACAAGTAATTAACTGTTTGGAAGAGTCCCATTCCTTTGCCCTAGCAGAACTGTTCATAGTATTTGCACTTAACAATTAATGTATCTTGGAAGTGAGGATACAGTACATACGGCAAAGGAAAGGAAAAGAAAAAATGGATTAAATATCATACACTATAACAATACTTAAATTTCTACAGATGTATTCTAAGTGGCTCACATATATTTGTACATTTAAATTTAAATAGATTTTGCCTTGACAGGGAAGGTGAGGGAAAAAGATTCAAGAACAATTTAAATCAGATAGACATTAGATTAGAAGATCTGCAAAAACTATTTTAAGCTCATGTATGCAACCCTCAATGTATTTGAATTTGAAATAAAAATACTTCAGTGATGCAACTAGTTTACATGATTATCTAAAGCTTATGCAAAATACGCAGCTCTACTTGAGGATGAAAAATAAGCTGGAAAATGTCAAGAAGGCAGCCTCTGTCAGATAATTGTAGGTCTGTTGCTTAACCAGCAGAATACAAAATTCAGGGCACCAAATTAAAGCAAATCATATGCTTTCAAATTTGAAATGCTATTTAAGTTTTTAATGTAATCACAAGAGTAAAAGGAACACTTCTATTTAACTGGCAAAGTATATACCTACAAGTAATAAAAATAGAAATATTAACCACACATTTTAAAAATGAAATAAAAATATGGAAGCACAAGCCACTTTTTTCCAAGAAAAGACAGATTATCTTCTAGTACGTAAACCAGCCTTCTTTTGTAATACTCTCATGAAGCATGTTTCTATAGATCAGTTTCATAAAGATGACATGAAGTTTTATGTGAATTAATGTTTTTTAAAGATGTGAAATTCAGAGGTACAAGAAATCTACAAACTCAATAATATCACAGTTCTACCCATATGATCTTCATTATGAATTACAATGATAGTTTTAAAGAAGAGGAAGTGAGAAAATGATTGACTCAACATGCAAAGTTGATACAGATAAAGGGAAATGTCCACACTTCATGCCATGTTCCAGGGAAACTGAAGATTTTATGTCATGGATTTCTTCACAGGAAGTTTGAACAAAGCTCTTCTAGTCAAGACAAGAAACAGATTTTGAAGGGAAAAAAACAAAACAAAACCAAACAAACCCCTACACTACCTCTTTCTTGGGGAGATAAGCTTTCATACCCATAAGCTTCCATAGCTTTAATTGTGACTGCTTCTTGGCATTTTTAAGCTTTATAGTTTATTACCTTTCTCCTGAATAGTGTAATAGGATAATGTCTACAAGCTGAAAGGCATGATCTTTATAATATAAAGGGTCACATAAGCAGATTAACTTAAAAAGTGACATAGGAATTTGTGATTCACATTCAAAGAAAAATATCACATCTGTTCTGGGTCTGCATGTCCTTACTGTAAGGGGTTTTCAATTTTCAATTGTTTTATTCAGAAGATAGTGATATTTTATTTGTGAGGAGTTTCCCCAAGCTAGTAACTCTCAAGTATCTCGAAACCAGCTTGCTCCCAAGTTCCCATCTGTACAGATATCTGGCTTCCCATTTACTTTAAAATATTTTATTCAGAAAGCCACAGAGTATTATTACAGCCATATTACATACAGAACATATTGCATTTTCATATATGAAAACCTGGCGTTTATGCAACATACATAACTTAAAAAACAGACTGTTACTGTGAGTGCAGTATGTCTTAAAATGCAATAAAGTGAGCTGCATGGGTTATAACCAGGACTAGGCGCTCCCAAGTGCCAAAGTGGTATCAGAATCCCAAGGAAGCAGTAGACCATATGGCACTTGGATAAAAAAACTCAAACCAGAGATTGAGGAGGTGGAATGTCTATTAAAAAAAAAAAAAAAAAAAGGAAGAAAAAAAAAACAAAAACCACAATAAGTTCATATGAATCCACACATTATATTCACACACTTCCCTAAAAAACCTGCATGGTTTGTACAAATGCATGAGGAGGAATTATGTCATTTACTGCCACCAACTGCTTCCTGATAAAACTGTCAAGAGCCAAGAATCAACTAATTTGTTTTTCATTGAGAAGCTAGAAATTTAAGAAGGAACAGGTAAAATAATCGCTCCTCTCTATGCCATGGTAAACAAAAGGTAAGTCCTATTTGCAGATGTACAACTCCTCTGTCTCCAGTACTACATTAAATTCTTATTTATGTGTGTATAAAGTGACAGACAGGAACTAAGAGATCTGCACTTTGGGAGTACATACTCCTCAGTAACACACAGGCAGTTCCACAGGTAAGAACAACAGAAATATTGCAGAACTTATTGAAGGTGTATGACAGCATAAAGATCATTAGTGGCCAGACATAAACAAGCAAGATAAGTACCAGTTCAGCCATTCAATAGCTGTATTGATCACAATGAATTGAGGTAACTCAGAGATCAGCATGAGAATGTTCTGTCCAAATTCAGTGTGCACCTAATTTCTCCTATACTCAAGCTCTTCTCTTCCTGAAATAGTGATCCTAGAATACTTTGAAAACACGAATTTGTCCAGAATTTCCAAATATTAGGTAGCTTTGAAAACCTGATCCTGCAATCTGGCTACCACCAGACAGTCAGTCCTGGACATAACCACAGGACACATGACTAGGACATTAGGGTGTAGGACAACTCTATACACTATGTGTACTTGCTGCACACACATAATTGTAGATTCCAGCACATTCAGCTCTGATCGTAATTCCAGGCAGATAACTGCTGCCATTCTCCACTGATATGCATTTATTTTGCATAAACAAAGACTTTGTGACTTTTTTTACTCCTAAATTTTCCCTCTGAATTTATCTATTTAGATGTGAAGCAGAGCACCCTATGACCAACAATAACTGCAGAGGCTCTGTGTTAGTTAAAAAAGTAACTGCAGAAGTTCTACTCAAAATCACTGATTCTGAGGATGCCTGAGAAACAATAAGGCACTGGAACAGGCTGCCCAGAGAAGTTGTGGATACCCTGCCCATGGCAGAGGAATTTGAACTAGATGACCTTTAAGGTCCCTACCATTCCATGATTCTATAAATATATCTTAACAATATAACCCATTCAAGATGCAGGCAGAATGGGTTGAGAACTTTTTTTTTTTTTCTTTTGTGGTATGATCTAAAATCATCATTTGGGATGATACTGTAACCAAGGCTCAGGAAATAACTTAATCAGATGCCTTTGTTAGAAAATCAAACTAACAAAAGATGAGAATGATTGAATTTTAGGAGCTCTGTGGAAAATTAAGGCTATTCAAAGTAATTTGGACACAGAACTAGAGAACTCTTGAGACAGCAAATGTCAGCCTAAGAAAAGTTTCTGTTGCTAGGAGACTATAACAACAAGATCTCTATGTAGTAAAAGTATTTCTGCTGTATCAAGAAGAAAATGGCTTGATTAAAGAGTAAGTTAATGCTAATTAATATACCTAACAGCTAGTAAAACCAGATTCCTTCAAGAGTGGCAACACTGCCAGAAATCTGTACTGATGGCAAGGTAGCTGCTTGTCTTAGTTTTCTTTGGAGCAGATTCTCCAGCTGCCATTCCCAGCCCCAGTGGCCCTACTTGCTCATATAAAAGGTCATCCTTCTCTCAGCCAAGAAGCTCTCATATATTTTTTTTCACCAGACTGCTTTATTTCTCAAAGCAAAACCTATAAGAAAATTCAGAACATGCAAGGAAACTTTTCTGTCCTCCTCTGTTACAGCTACAACGTATTTTTGAGCTCTATCTACCTCAGAACTGTGAGAGCATAACAGCATTCCCCCCCCCAATGTATCAGCCTTATCTTCTGTAGCCCCAAGGATCTTGGGCAGTAAAATAGTTTGATAGAAACCAGGTGATTCTTTCCTACTGCAGGTCACTGTTTAAAGACAATAAGTAAACTTGACATTGACTTGGAATCCAGATCCAACTATTAAATATCTCTTATGCTGTACAGGAAGATAGGTACCTAAGATGGCAGATAAGAAAAATCCCCTTGCCCCGTCGAAACAGTTACTCTTTTTGTGCTGAAAAGTCAACGAAGAGAGAACAGCTAAAACCAAGCAAATGTATATTAAAGATGTGAATTGACACAGATGTTTGTTAACTGCTTGACTGGTCACAAACACTTGCCAACCTCATGAACAGAAGCATTCTCAAGTGATTACAGCACATTAATCCTTTTTCATTTATTCTTATTGATTTAAAGGGTACTTCTACAGAGGTTAAAGATTTATATAGCTGTTTCATCCAAGAGGTGCTGAACCAAGTCAGTCTAATTACAGGGAGACTAAAATGACTTTTGTGTTAATGGATACCATTCCAGTTCTCTGCTTGACAAAAAAAAAAAATAAAATAAAATGCTACATAATGACATGAAAGATGGACTTTGATAAAAAGGATATCAGTTCTAGTATGAACAGATATACAGAGCATGCCAAATGGACCATAAAATGTACCTGTTCAGTGCTAGCCTGTGGAAATTTCACAAAAAATAGGTGCATTGTGTTGCATAGCTCTCAGTCAGCATGTGTCAAAGTAACATAGATTATATTATTCTACTGCATTCTCTCTTCACGGAAAGAAAACTGATCAATGAAGCACTTATCAAGCCTGAACAATATAAATCTGCTGAGTTCAACAGAGCAGTTGTGAAAGATGCCTGAATAGGACGAATGACATAGATAAAGATTCTCTGGCTGGTCACCAAGGACCTTCCATATCAGGAGCAATAAAGACTTATCACAGATAAACACCTTGCTAAAAATCTTTCAAGTAGGCCTGTGAGAGAAATGTCTGTTGATCTGGGAACGCAGCTAGGGCTGTAATGCATCTCCACATAATATTGCTTTGAATTAAAGTTCTCAACAGTTCCCATGAAACCAGCTATCATGTCAGACCTAACTGTATTGGTTTTCTACAGAGAAAAGTTCTCTATGGAACTTTACTCATGTGAGCATAGTTAATCTTAGTCAGCAATTGGTTTTGTTTAATATGTATCTAAACCACACACTATATATATATATATATATGTTATGCGAGATATATACACACACATATATGATCTTTAAACCTCATGTAAAGTACTCAGGTTCACGAAAGAGATCCATTTTGGCTTTGATTTTATGCTGATTAGCATTTCCTCTTTTTAAACCACATAGTTATCCTTTTCATTTCCATTTTTATTTGCACTATTTCTGTCATGTGGTAGAGCATGTATGAGAAGAGCCTAATCTCATATCTTAAGTCTAAAAACTATGTAAGTTACTTATGCTGTCCACAGCACATGGCAAGGCATGAGGAGAATGTGTAACAACTGTTCTTACATGCAGCTCTAGAGGAAGGAAAAGAAGACAGGAAAAACTGTCTGGAGAATAAATATTTGAGAAAGCATCAAGAAATAAGGATAGAGAAACAGAAAATGATAGGCAGAATATATACAGAGAGAATAGTCTCCAGCTGGACTTCAAAATAAATCCTGGAAAGCTTAGGCCTGTTCTTAAAAGCAATAAATATCCTTTGCCTTAAACAGACAAGAGTAGATCAGGTAGAGCTCTGAAACAGAAACCTCAGTGCAAATGAAGAGCTAGCTATTCCATTAGCGGGAACAGCTTAAGTTACATAAAAAGGAGTTGTACTTTCCTACTCTCAAAGATGAAGTTAGCATCCCAGTAAATATATTGGAATAACTTTACTTTTCCCAGCATTCTCTTCTCATTGCAACAGGGCAAAATGCCCAAAGCAAACTCATATAACTAAAAACCCTCTTTCTCATACAACATAACAAGCATCACAAATATGCCTTCAGTTATAGTTTCCACTACATCTCTCTCATATGGCACAGAAAATTCCTTGATGTAAGTTCTCTTTATACAGCAAATTCCATTCATACATTTGACAGATCCAAAGGCAATAATGAACAAATCCTATCACATTCATTAAAAACTTTGTTTCTTAAGTTTTCATTATTAGCAAATTTCATGGTTTTGAACAATCCAAAAATATTGTACTCTTAACTTGCATTCCTCCTCACCATCCTATTTACGTACCTTTCAGAAACCTACATCGCCTCCTCATTAATAGAGCAATCATCTGATCATCATTTATGACCTCTTCCTTACAAGACAATTTCCTAACTGAATTATGTAAGTCAAGAAAGGCAGCTCTTGCATAAGTAACCAGCAGACAGTAGGCAGTTCTTGGTAGAAGTCTAAAATCTGAGCAAGCTCATGTGACTTGACCAATCCAGACCCTGTGATTCCAATTTGCCATGGCATGACACACAAAAGTTAGCTGGTGACAACACACACTAACATAGGTACATCACTTTCACAGTGAAGATGGCTCACTTCTCATTAGTCTGGAGAGGAGAAAGAACTGGAATCCATCTGCATCCTTCTACCTCGTAGTGCTCCCTAATGGCATAGCTGGTTCTGCAGAGGCCTTCTGGACCTTCAGCTGATGCTATAGCTTACCAAGGAATTTTCAAATCACAGTACAAAACATCTTCTTGGGGATTTAATAAAGTGTACTCAAACTCTTTCTGCTCCAATACATTTGGATTCCTACCTCTACTTCAGCTCCTTGTGAGCCAGCTCTTACCTCTGAGAGACCCCTTTCACATCTCTAGAAAGCCTTTTTCATACATCATCTCCTCCTTTGGGCTATAATCTTACATGACTTTCCTCTTTATTAATGGACTCCACAAGCCACCGTCAATATCTGACAGGATTCAAGCAACCTTTCCATGTCACAAAGTCTCCTTCAATCTCCCATTACTCTGTCCTTTTTCAAAACTGTTCAGTCTTCTCTCTCGAGTCACATGGTGGCACATTAAGGTTTCCTCATTCCCTTTCTGGGAGTTTGTGCAGTCCTCTAACTGTCCTCTCTGGACACCCTGTCCCCTTGGGAGTCACCTAATTAACACAAGGAACATTAGAAACTCTATCCCAAGCTACTTTCCAATTTCCTGATCATCCTTTCCCTTAAAAGGTGTCATACCATATGACAAGATGACTAGCTTTAAGTTCAACGTGCTATTATGAGGACTGTGTCATAATGAGAAGAAAAATTCAATATGCATATTTCAAAAATCAACATCAGGATTCAATAGCAGGTATAGCATAAGGAATTAACATGAAGTGATGTTAAATGAAGTTAATCTCTTTTAATCATGTGAAGAGAGGCAGTGAAGCAACAATATTTCATTATTTGTTATGTAATATTAAGGGTTTATCTAGTACAATGTAGCTTGGAGCCACACTGTCAAAATAACAAATAGCTCTAAAAGAGTAGATCCCATCTTTTTGGCACCCAAATAATGCATGAGAGCTTAGGCTTCTCCTGTGTGTAATAACCAGATTGTTATGAAAATATAGCCTGAAAGATTTGCTTGCATTTGAATAAATGAACTGTATTCAACATTCTTTTCTGGGTGTTTTTAATCATGAAAATGCCTATTGAATTCAATGGGAGCTTGAGTGAATAAAGAACACTGATCAAAGTCCTTGGAGACTGTTAAAAATAGTCTCTACAAAAAATTATTACAAGTTATATTCTGCTGAAAGGCTATGCAAATGGTTTTGGTTGAGGTTTTTTTTTTCCTATAATAAGAAAATGTTTCATTAAAACCCCTGTACATAGAAAAGACCTTTAAAAGGAAAAAAAATCTCACACAATTGCTTGCAGCAGCAGAAATACACCTATCACCTTTATTAGTTTACAAATGTCATTCTTAAGGTACTACATTGCATTTTTTAAGTTAAATGCTTCACAAAATATTTGAAAGGTAGAGGAAGGTGAAATGAATCAGAATTATGCTGACTTCTTTTTGGCTATAAGCACCTTTACAGCACTACCCACTTCTGCCGCATATGGCTACAAAACTTCAAGCTTGGATCACTGTAGAAATTCTCCCTTCATCCTCTGCCTTCCACACTGCAGTCTGAGTACTGCATAAATACAATATGGTGATAAACTGACTCTATTCAGGTGCTAAATGTTGATACTGACTTCAGCGATGCACTAATTTTATCCCATGGCTACCATGAGATAAAACTTTTAATGAAGATAGATCAATTCACACAATACAAGGAGGTGGGAAAAGAAAAATAAAGTCGATAGCCGCAACAGCCCTAATGCGCAATTCATAAGGAGGGCAAAAGATTAATCATGCTAAATTCAATAAAATGTGTTCATGTGCTGCTTGTATGTATGTTTGCTCATACGTGCTATCCAGAAATGTTTTGATTATTATGCCAGGGAACAAGACTTTGGAGTTATCTGATAAAACCTGGTCAGCAAACTGAAACTACCCCTTCACCACAACCAAGTGGACTTCCAGATTTCACAGGCTCTCTTCTCCAAATCGGTACTGAGCTATCTTACCTAGCAAAAATGAAATACCAGTAAGGGAAAAGTCACACTTTTTGGACAAAAAAGAACTGCAGCTTACAAAGTTATAATTCCAGCCAAGAGACAAATGCTTGTCTAAGAAGCATTTACTCCCCTATGCAACTTTTACTAAGGAGCTTTACTTCTCTACAGAACTTCTAATGAGTAATGGCCATTTTTAGCCTATGATCTATGCTAGCTTCTAGTGAGTCATGTCTCTTAGTAAAACTACACAAATAGAATACAAGTAAACCATCAAGCAGTGACTATAGTGTTCTGAGGGCTGAGTAACTGTGACTGGTAATTTATAGTCATGGGTATGCAAATAGAAATAAAACAGAGTATAATTGGTTTCTTGATTAATGATATCACATACTGACAATGCTTCAAGCTACGTTTCTCAGACAACTGGGAATCAAAAGAGCCGAGCTGCTGACAAGTATGGCTGGAGGTAATGAGATTTCTATAAATATGAAATAGTGCTGAGTTGCATCTATCAACAGTTACCTCTGCTTGAATATTTCAAAACATCTAGGAATATTCTAGTAACTGTCTGAAAAAAAACAATAAAACTTGGCATTTAGAAAACCCCACATATTTCCCTAAAAAATTGCTTTAGAAATCTTGAACATCTGGTCTACCAGGCAGAGAAGAGTTGTACTTACCCTCTTAAAAAAGAATTGTTTCAGCTGAGTTACCAGCATTTTTCCTAAGTCATTACTGTATTCCTTATATCCCAGAAGACAAATTTAAGTGTGTGTTGGGAGATAAAGGAAAAGCAGCATGATTAAAAAGTTCAGAGATGTAGCATCCAGTAATCTTTTAAGGACTATGAGCATTTATCATCAGTTTCATTCTTCTTAACACATACTGTCCTGCATGAGTTATCATTCACCAGTCCATAAGATAGGAATTTTAAACTGTATTAATCCCCCTCTAAAAGAACTATTCTCTTAAGGCTAATTTATATTAATTACCTATTCTGCATTGTTTGCAACAACTTTTATATGCCCAGAGATTTGGGGAAAATTATAACAACAACGATGGTATAGTAGTATTTTTTTAAATGCTATTATGTATATACATACAGATGTAGATTTACACATTAACTCTCACAACACACAAAACTGACTGCTGAAGTGTTTCTACGTAGAGTCAAATTTTAATCTGATGAAACCAGCTTTTGTACTAAGGAAAGTATAAATGCATTTGCCAACTTTGGGGTTTTCTCCACAATTGTGCTCAGTTTTCATTAAACATTCAGAATGAAATACAGAGGAAATAATTCAAAGGTAACTAAAGGTAACTTAAGTATAAAAGGTTAGTGCAATACAGAGGTCAAAGTAAGGCTCAAAGATTGAGGCATTTTGTTGCACACAGGAATACAAAGAAATCATTAAATATTATTACATTTCATGATGAAGTATGATTGTGTTGAAAATTCAGTCTGGTTTCTTTGTCAGTCTAATAACAAGAATTTTAACATGCTGCTGCCAAAACCCAGTGAAGCATAGTATTACATTCAAGAAACAGACTACAGCTACATTCTAATTCTCTGGCTGAGAACAACTGAACGTATTTCAACTGTTACATGTTATTTTATTTTTCTTTGCACTCCATACAGAATAAATAAAGAAAAATAACATTAAAAATAGATCAATGAGAAAATGCACTTTTTTTTTTTTTTTTTCCAATTCTTGTGCTTTTCTTTTTATAGTCTCACACATTAACTTACCCAACAGCATTGCACTCACTGCTAATGAAAAGAAAGCAGGCAGTACAAATCTTCTTAAGCCTCCTGTGGCAAGAAAACTATTACAGAAATGAATAGAAGAAAGTCTCTGAAGCCTTTCCCTTGCCTGCTTGTTTACAAAAGGCAGTACGGATCACACTGGGAAGTGTCAAAGCTGAATAAACCACTAGCAATTTGGTGTATACCCTTCGGGTAGTCCTTCAGAGATGATGATTCAACTTTGTCCGAAAAACGATATGCAAGAAACAATGCAGAATCTACCAGAGACTGCAACCAAGCTTAAAACTGTAGACAAAGAAACAGTTTGCTTCTAAAGGTTTTGCAAAGGAGGGCTTGTCACGGGATATTAATTCAAGCAAGCTGATGTTACATCAAACCAGTGAATCTAAATACAGTTAATCTGCAGCTTTGCACATTGCTACAACCAACCGCCTCGTAGAAAGCAAACTGGAATCCCTGGATTTAGTGTCACTGAAGAACAGAAGAGCTCTCTGATTTTCCCTTCCACATTCAAATGCACATTTAGCATCTAGAAAACTACACAGTAGACAGTGGGCTTTTTTCTCAGGCTTTATTATGAGCTGCAAGTAGCATCTAATATTGCACATGTAATTAAAATTACTCTCCTGCCTTTGTTGTAGGTAAACTTACATATAAAGGAGCTTTAAATGATAAAATATAGAGGATTTTCTTCTAAAGCTATCACAAACAGTAGGGGGAGAAAATCACAATAGCCAGGCAACATTTGCTTTTAATGGCTACTTTAAGTGATAAACAATAATAACAATGGTAAATCTGTATTATTCTCATTTTTTTTTCAATAACCTTATATTCACTGTAGATAGCTGATGAAAAAAGAAAAGTGGAATTTGCATATGTCTTTGGCATTTTACTGCATAGAAATATTCAGCATTTGATCTTCTCTTGAACTATGCAATAAGAACTTTTTAAAAAAGGTTAAATATTAGTTGCAATGCATGAGGACTTCCTTTATGAATGACAAGACTTCACTTACTAATCATTGAAATAAAGCCTCTGTGTACTCAAAAAACAAAGTAAGTATGAATAACTTCACTATAAAAATGAATTGATGTACAGCTTGCATACTAACAAGTTCCAATTTGTTAATAATAATTCCTACTCTAGGAACATTCATTTTTTCTTTTCAGAGGTACTTATATTTTGATTGCATTCCAATTATTGAACCTATCCATTACCAATGAAGATTTCTAACCTTTCTAGTCCAAAACAATTTTGTACTGGCAGAAGAAGCAGAGCATACAGAAATGTGGCTAACATGATGGGATCTGAACCAAAGATAATCTTGACAAGAATAGTACAATTTTTCCTCACATCTTACCATAAAATACACCAAAAAAGTCCCCTAGTGTTACTCTAGACACTCATTTACCCTAATCATGTTTGCTTTTCCTGCTGTGCATGACTTTCAGCTATTCCCATAACACTGACATTCTTTTCTGTTGATACTAATTGAATTTGTCTGTTCAAATATTCGTGGCACTATTCACAATTTCCATTTCTGTTCATGCCTACAGAACAGGCCTGTCCCTTTACATGCCACACTGTCTTACCATGGTTTTAGGAATATTTAGAGAAGGAGCAGGAACAAAAATTGGGTATGAAGGATATTTTTCTAACTTAAAACTGAACTCTCTGCACTGTTCTTTACTATAACGATTGTCTTGCAAAATGATGCCATTCCTCAATTTTTCATTTTTAGTGAATTACTTATGTTACATATATAAAACTCACAGAAGAATGGGTTTCCTAAACATGCAAGGGCAGCGGCATTACCTAGTTTTTAGTCAAGGTGAAAAAGGGGACTACCAGTCTGGCCCACAGGAATTCTCTGTCAAGAAATAGCAGTAATTCTTACCCAAATATTGATCAACACAAGGCTAGTACAAGAATATTTCTATGATAACAAATGATAGACTACAAATATGAAAACCTTCCATCATAAATCACAGCCATTTGAGTGCCATTCAAAAAGTAATTAAGTTTCAGTTGTTGTCTAATGTCTTCATAGCAGGGCATGAATGGCAGAGCTCACTGCAAAGGAAGTTGAACTATTCTTTATACTACAGTGGAACGTGCTAGGAAGCAGATTCCAGCACTTTTGCACTGTTAAAATAGCAATTTACTCCAAGCTATCCAAACCATTTATGCTTTCCGAAGCAAGTTATTTGCAACCATATTTCTGTGGCACTACAATAACACAATTAGCCCTCTGAGTTACTTTCTATGTTTCTCCTCATGATGAACAATCTATCTAGAGAAAGCATATTTACTGGAGACATCTGCAAATAAAAAAGTTGAAGGAAACATAAAAAAGAAATCAATCATGCTAGCCTGATATGCTATTTACAATTAAATCTACAACATACTGTAATCTGAATGTTTTTAAGTTAAGAAAACATCAATCTAAAATACAGAGACATAAAAATTTAAAATATAAATTCTGTCACTATTTTATGCCACTGAACTGGACTTAATCTGGATGCAGTTTTGGTTTGGAAATGAAGGAAGTTTTTTAGTGTATCCAACAGCAGTACAGGACATACCAGTAGGAGTGGGGAGTCCTGAGAATATTCCACTTGATGGAACAAGGCTTGAAAGAAGAACAAGAGGATGTTTTTCCCTGGACTAAGCTCCATGTTTCTAGTGGCCATGCTTCCCCCAACTGTTTGCAATAAGAAGATTTAGAACCTTCTCTGAATATTAGCACTTAGCATTAAACTCTGAATGTTGTGGTGTTTGAGAAAGGACGCATAAGGACTCTGGGGGAAGGGAAAGGAAGGGAAGGGAAATATCAAATAGCAATATCAAATTAACCTTTAAAATACTAGTATATTGCTTTATTGCCTAGCTGCTCAGCTAGAATGGACAGTTACAATTTCAGAAAAAATAAAAGGGTGCTCAGGAAAAATAAACAGATCAACAGGAAATGGTTTCTTCATCTTGAGAAGGTCCAACCATAAAATTTAATCTCACAGCCTTTAAATATATGTCTTACACTTTAAAATAATAGCAAAATTAAAACCTGTGCTTCTGTTATAATGGCCATGCAGATGCAGTAGTTGGCAAAGATGGCATATCTTTTTCCTAAATCCCCAAACTCTAATGTATAGTTTGGCCTAACATTTACACTGATATTCTCTACGCTTTCTTATTCTTGAAATATGATTTTTTTTTTAAAGTTTCAGAAAAGACAAATCAATCTCTTCTGCTCACAAGGGTTGTTACTCTACTGAAATAATTCTGCTCTTTCCTCAAAATTTATCTGCTTCCTTGCATTCTGATTGACTATAGATGTCTGATTTGCACAAGCTAATTTTGAAATACCCGCATAATATGCTATTTCCTTTACTGTGATTGCTTGAAACCTATCATTAGCCAATCAAAGCGCAAGGATATGCATAATCACTGTGGGGTATTTTTCAGTAACTATTCTGTGAATATGTAATTTTCCTCCACTATGCAAATTTCACAGACATAATCCTAAGGTTCTGATTGGACCTGTTGCTCAGAATTTAAATTTCCTATCCATGGTATCAGACAAACTTTCTTATTCCTCAAAAATGTAAAAGCTCCAGAAGAAGAAAAATGGGAAAATAAACAGGAAAAAGAAAAACATAAAAAGAGAGATCCCATGTTCAAATATTAAAAGAATCTACAGACAAGATCAGGCTTTCAGTTACAAAGAATAACAACCATGATGCCTGCACAATAGCCATCAATGTACATGAAAGAACAGAACACAGCTTAACTCCTCCTAATGCTGATTCTCTTAACAGCAACAACAAGAAATTAATTTAATCACTGCCTGTTACCAAAAGAAAAACATAAAAAGAGAGATCCCATGTTCAAATATTAAAAGAATCTACAGACAAGATCAGGCTTTCAGTTAC